>JAMWET010005019.1:0-62500 GCA_024036415.1 Prochilodus magdalenae
CTAATTATAATATTGAGAAGACCAGCCAAGGTTAATGGGATTCCACAAAGTTTATCAGTCTTGGAGGCGTTTTATCAGGATGCATATGTGGTGAATAAATGACCATTGACTAAAAAAGTATGACTCTCGTAAACGGTCATATGCTCACGAGCAAAATTACCAACACTTCAGGCCATTTTTACACTCATATCTATATTTGTCGCGTCATAATGTTTTCATGCAATAATCCTTGTGCCCGCATATGGGATTTATGAGTCCATGTCTCATAAGATCCAACAATTGAAGTTTAACAAAGGCAAATGGCGGACTTGATCCCCCTTGTCTCAGTGGCGTACGTTCCTGTCTTGAAAATTGTCCTTTTTTAATAACTTACTGCAATCACCACCCACCGCTTTGCTTACCACTTCGGAATCATGTTCGGCTGAAACATCCCAATAGCCAAGACACAACTCTGATCATCGTGGACATGCCAGTCTGTTAAAATGGGCTGCTGATCTGGCTTAGTTTACACGTACTCACAGCTGTGGGCGTGTGGCAGACGTGTGACAAATCCGGCCGATGGTCTGCTCTCTTCTCGCAGTAGAAGGCAGGTAAGCCGATCGTCTGGCGGTCTCGGCGGAAGTAAAAGTGGCCTCCATCTGAGGCTGCCGGACTTGGTGTGTGATCGTGACGTCACTGAGCAGGGACTTCTTGCCTTCCATACCTAGACCGCAAAGATAGAAGGCCATGCTGTGCCAGTCTGTATCTGGGTCACACCCTTTTTTCTCCCCCCTTTCTCTCTCTGTTATTTTAATCACAGTGGTGCAATTGAAGCAAGTTTGCTCTTTTGCAGAGGCGGCCATGCTGTAAAAGTGGCATGGAGAGGACCGTTGTTATGTCCCCTCCTGTGCATCCTCACTCAGAACAAACGCCGAGTGGTCTGATATTGGCCGATTACCGTTCCCTCAAAGTCCTCATACGAAGTTACAACCTGCTAGTCTACACACAACCCAGCTTGTGCATGTAATTACAATTTATAACGCCCTAATACCCTGATTCTTCTTCGTACTGGCGCCAAACTATTTCAGACATACACTTTGTCTATGTCCTGATGACCGAAATGAGACTTGTAATAAAAACACATTTGCCAAACACTTATCAGTTCCATTAGTAGATTTAAAGAAGCCTACTTAAAAATACCACGTGGGTCTCTATAATTACTTCTCGACATAAATGTTATAAATACGGCCTAACCACCAACAGTGATCCTTCCATTTACCATTGAATTGCAACCTTTTTGCCCAAATAAAGACAGTCAACCTACGAACGTGTCAAATAAAATTGATAGTTCTGCACTTAGCATAACTCAATTATTATTTTTGTAATTGCTACACCCTAAGTGCTGGATACAGCATGATTCATGGAACCAATCTGCCTCGGTGTCACGTCGTTTACAAAATCTTATTGTTTTTGCATGACTTTTTTTATTTTTTATTAAATTTTATTTTTTCTTTTAATTCTTTTTCATTTTTACTCAAACTGCTAAATAATATATTTATAGCTCTGTGCAACTTTATTTTTACATTCTGAATCATGAACTCTTTTTGTTTTCGGCTGTATAATTCTAGTGAAGAAAACATTTGAAAAGAACCTTGTATGAAAGCTCACTTACGCATTTAAAAAAACTCATTCAAACACAAGTTTACCAGAGCTATGTAAATATAGGCTCTATAATCTACATACCTGGATAAGATATTTATATGGAGTTATGAACCAGAAACAGTCCTTATATTTTGTTGTTACATGAACCTCTCCTTACACAATGTGAACAGGTGGCCCTAAAACTGTAGTAGGCCGAAAAGCTCTGTAGTGAGTGTATAATGTGTATATGTGTTAATATACCACAGGTAATACAGTAAATTAGTTTTAAATTGCGGGCATTGAAAAACAACGGATTAAAAGGGGTCCTTTTTTCCATGTACTAGACTGGTGGATCTTTAAATCTTGTATATATAACCACAAAAAGTAAGTGAAAATTGAGTTGTTTTGTGATATGAGCCCCTGAACTTGCTCTAGCAACAGGGGACAACAAAAAATGATACCTGAGATGAGCAAATAGCAAATGCATCCTGTGAAGCTTCCTTGCAAAACAAGACCGTTTTCCCTCCAAAAATACAAATCCAGCTCTTATCCATCCCAGCTTTTCATCTGCCAAGGCCAGGCATTGTTTATGTTGCCTACAATTACTATGCCGCTCTTTATACGGCGAGGGAGTTAGAGAGCGCGACTGCAAAAATAACAGAAATCCATCTTTGTTAGAAGGTACAGCAACTACAATTGTAGTTATTGCCAAGTAGGATGAGAGGAGAAGAGGGGGAAAAAAGCCAAAGGAAAGGCATGCAAACGCGGACAGCGAGCGATATTCTATAAGTTTGTGTCGAGGCATGGACTGGATGCGCAGCAACAGCACAGCGTGAATCATATTTTCAGCACTCAGGACCAGTTTAAAAAAGATTCAACTCTCTTAAACCGGTCGGCCAAAATCATCTCAGGTGGGAAGTCCTCAGGGGAAGATGAGCTCTTCTGTGTATTTTAAATGGGGCGCAATATTACAGTGCTGTTGAGTTACTTTTTGAAGGCCATGTGCATTATTTCAAGGTAATTAGAGCCATTGAGAGCTGAGAATTGATGCATTCCCGCCAAGCACTTTTTTTTTTTCCTTCAGGTGTTCTCAGTCTTCTCAGTAGAGTGGCACTCTAAAATACACTGGAGTGTTTGTCCCAACTTCTTTCACTTCTAAGCCTGAAATAATTCCAACTTTGCACCTGCTTTGATTGAGGAATTGTGCCATAGTGGTCTTTTACTGCAGTGGCTGGATGGTTAAGCATGGTGAAAAAAAAAAAAAAAAAAAACTGCATTATGTAATAGATATAGATATCCAAAACTCTCAGTGGTGATTTTATTAAGAAATGGAAACTAGAATACACATACAATAGTCCATATTCACAACAGAGGAAACATGATGATCAAAGACCAGACCAGAGAGCAGTTTTGTGTTCATTCAGGTAACTAGTTCTGTACATGTACTCAAAGTCGTTTATTGAGAGTCACATACAAGAGAACTGTTTAAGGTGGTGGATAAGAAATCAGACCTCTGTAGAATCTGTAAAGTTTCATCACAAATCACTTGTAGCCAAAGAGGAGAGGTTCTCCCTAACTGGGGTTTCAGTAGGCCTTCTCCTATTTACCACATGTTTGAAGTGATGCGATGTAGTTTTAGTCTTAGTTTAGCCAAATATGTGCTTTAATGTTCTTCATAGGTGCTTTAGTAAAGAAAATGGATACAGTAGAACTTCAAACACTTGAAGCACTGATTAACGAACCCCTTGCCTCATTAAAGGATTCTTCCGATTGATGGAGAATGTGTCGTAGTTGGCTTTATATAGAACCTTTTGGAAAAGGGTTCAATATAGCCCTCAGAAAAGTTCTCTTACTGCTCCAATGTCATGTAATAAGTGTCTATAACTTTGTGGGGCTGAATAGAAATTTTTACTATACTAAAGATATTTTGGCTTTAACTAACGAACACTTAGAGCCACCTTTTTAATAGCATAACTTCAACCTTACAAATGTAATCACCACAATGAAGACTGTATACTTTTGCTATCATTGCAGTTAATTATCTTGAAAAGTGATGGATGAGAACTGATATCATTACACTTTAGCCAACATAACAGCCCTAATAGCGGGTTTGTTAGGGGTCATTTAGGGATTCTCCGGTAAAAGCAATTCTTAAATCACCCCTGTGGGGACAAAACCATTTAATTTTTCATACTATGATATAATTGAGAATCTTCTGCTGCTCAAAATTGTATCAAAAGCACAATGTGAAATCAACAAAAATGGTCCAAAATTAATTGGAATAAATCATTTCTAAGAGTTGAGAATGTTTTCCCTTCCATTAAGTTTTTCCAAAATTTGGTTTTCACAAGCAGCAGTAATGGTTGTATATGAATTTTTAGAATATTTAAGAATATTTAAGTTTTGGTTCAATATAGTTCCACTATTGTTACAAGTCAAAAGTTTTACAAGGTGGCCCAGGAGGTGGCGCTGTCGCCTCTCAGGAAGGGCCAGGTTTGGTTCTCGTCTGGGGCGTTAAGGGTCTTTTCTGTGTGGAGTTTGCATGGTCTCCTTGTGTCTGTGTGGGTTTCCTGCAGGTGTTCCGGTTTCCTCCCACAGGACGGAGACATGAAGCCAGGTGAACTGGAGATGCTAAATTGCCTCCTAGGTGTGAGTGTATGTCTGTATTGTCTGTATGAACATCTGTGTCTGCCTGTGATGGGTTGGCTGCCTGGCCAGGGTGTTTCCTTCATTCTGCCCAATGAATGCTGGGAAATGCTCCAGAAACCCCCGCGACCCAGATGGATAAGTGGTTGAGAGTGAAATAGTGTTTAACACTTAATAACTTATTGATAACTTGATTAGTATGTAAAGTACTAAGGAACTTGCTGCCCCTCCTAGCTCATGCAAAACCCTGGCAAACCCTTGTGTTCCAAAACAAAAAATCCCAAGAAGTAATTTTAATTGTTTAAAAGTAATGCCATAGAAAAAAAACATACTTGGTTCTTAAAAGGACCTTTCAATTAATGTATCTTTTATATATATATATATATATAAATGGAAATAAACACACAAACTATTTTCCCAATTTTGGTACTGCAAGTTTTAGCATCCGTGAGCTGGAAAGCATAGTTACAAGTGACGTTTAGGAATTTAAGCTAGCTAATTTAAGGTATCAGTGTTAAAAAAAAAAAAGTCAAATGAAAATCAACCACAAAGGGTCAAATGCAAATAAAAGGATTCCTAGGACTGAATGTCCAAGCCAAGACCGTACATCTGGATCAAACCTTCTTCTGCACTGAGGGCTACTGAACAGAGAGTCTTCACTGGACACTGGATGGGCTCCCAGTAGCTCCTCATTTATAGACCTAGATCTCTGTGTCCAATTTTTCAATGTCAAGATTCCAAAGCTCCAGCCTTCGTCCTGGCAGTCCTACCTGTTTTGGTGCTTGGACCCCATCCGAATGCAGCTTTGCAGCTAGAAATACTGTTTCAGGCTAAACAATTTACAATCCCTGGCCACCAAATCCAGCATTGGATTCAGGCTGTTCAGTGGGTGCTTAGGTTGTTGACATTGCAACATTAAGGCTACGGTTCCAAACCTCATAAAACATGGCTCCAAATATACCACCGTACTAAATGTATTAAGGCTCAAAGTAGAGTCCAAAATTGAATGGCTTGCTGTTCCATCTTTGCTGTACATAAATGCATTATTTAACACAGTACAGCTTCTCTGATACCTCTGATGGCATAAACGTCTAATATCTGAAAGTCTGTTTCCTGAACTTGTATAGCATTTACCTCATCACACAGCCCACCCCCCGAGGTTTTCCAAGTAGAAATGGATAGCCTTCAGCAAATGTTTCCTAAATATTTACATTCCTGTATGCTTTCTAGGTTACTTTTAAGCCAAAAAGGTTTTTTAGGTTATTTAAAATATTAAACACCATAAAAGTGTGTAGACACTTGCTCATGTAACTTTCTGAAATCAGTGACATTAATATGGACTTTTGCATTTTGCCTTTGCTGCAGTAACACTATTCTGGAAAGAATTTACACTAGCTGGTGGAATGTTGCTGTGGACATTTGATTGCATTCAGCAAATATAGTGTTTGTGTATGTAGGTGATTGGTTGGGGATCACAAACTCCACTCTAGTTCATGCCAAAGGATTTCCATAGCGAGATCTATAAATTCTAAACCAAAAGGAACACTGACATTTCAAAAATTTGGAAAATTACCAGTAAAATCTGGCAAAATAAATAATTTGGGTTTATGCTGTGCACAAAAAAACAAGGTGTTTTACCAAGTTGTTCTGGCTAAAGTGCATGTGCATATATCCACAATAAAATGGGCTTTGGGTGGGGCATTGGCGGGAGGCTTTTATAATTGAGGACTATAACTTTCCCACGTGACTCCTATATCGCCTGTTTGCAGTTCCAGAATTTTGAAAAAAATTTACTATCCTACTTGCAGTAAAACGATGCTTGGCTTTGCTAAGCTTTTAACACAGTTTTGCCAACAAATTACATTAACAGTATTGATACAGAAAATACTCACATCTCACTAGCAGCTAAGTAAAGCAACATTTTGAGATTTTATAGTGTGTATATATATATATATTATTATAATGCCACATGCTAAGACTAATATGTATGGCATGGACGTTAAAATATTATACCTATAAAATGCTCTTAACATGTTATGCTGGTGTTTGTTGGCGAGGACAAAATGCGTCTTCTTACTATTTGAATTGCTGACCCCTGCCCTAAACACGTCCCGTCTGTTTAATGTAATGCTGTTCGGTTTAGTTTTAGTATTTTGTTCCACTAGCACACACAGTTTTTAGGGTCCAGTACATTTTGTTCACTACTTTCAGAGGTGTGCTGCCACCCCTGGATAGTTGATTGGTAATGTTCAGTGGCTATGCAGTTCCCCAGGCCTTTTCTCATAGACATTCTAATGGAGCAATTTACATTCTGGAAAGCTCATGCAGAGGTGGTGCACATCACCACGACCCCTTTTATCAATCTCTGATGTAGCTGTAGGTTCTTACAAGCCTGGAGAGGTTTTCTAAGACATTCTGGAACTGTAAATACTTTCACTGCTTTTACTGCTGAAACTTATCATGTGAAATGGAGACATTCTACAGTTGTAGTCCAAACGCAGGTCTGATTTCATACTTTTCAGGAAGTCGTTTGGGTTTATCAACTGACCCCACTCACCATTAAGCATATATGATTGGCCTTGGTTGTCTGGGCCTCATACTTCCTCTGTATGAACTTCCTGTTGAATATCAAGGTAAATGCATGATGACTCATTTTTCCTAGTACAGGAAGGCCTATAACTGCGCTTTCTCAAATGCACTCTTAAAAGGAAATGTTTCTACGTGGTTTATGGCTACGGCTTTTTGTGCTTTCATGCAGGATGGACGATGTAGCAAGAAGATATCACAATACCCAAAAACGTCCTTTTGTTTAAAACTTGGGGTTCATACTGAAGAAAACCTCAGCAGAGTCATGAGGAAACACAGCGAGCACTGCACCAAATCCAATTAAACATAGCTAATTGTGTTCTCTGCCTATGAAGTGAAAATTCTAATGTTTTTCCCTCCACACTGTGATGTTTCACTCTGAAATACAGTGTTAGGGAGGGCCTCTGAGCTATAGCAGAGCATTTTTGCTCAAAGATAGGTTGTGGTGGCAAAACAAGATCTTACTGGTTGATTATTTCCCCTGCTTGCTGGTGCACAACAAGGTAATCAAAAACCATAAGAAGCATTTGAAGCAAGGCAAAAGTGTAAAGGTCAGGTTAGGTTCAGACACAAAGTTGAAACTTACTAGATTTATTACAGAAGTGCAATCCAAAAACAACTCAAACAGGCAAAATTTTGATAGCTGGACCAAGATAATTTTGAAGAGAAATCCAGGATTAAGGTAAAAATAGTATTATTATATTATTATTATTATTATTATTATTATTATTATTATTATTATCAGAGCAGGCAGAGAAGGCACTGGCTAAAGGCAAAGTTGAAACACTAAGCCATGGGTTTAGATGGAAGGCTACAAGAATTTTACCTTTTAGATGGCATGGTATGATGAATTATGGTCAATATTACACTTCAAAATAATAATTCTAATAACTCAAAACTTGCAGGCAGCCCAAACATTAACATTAAACTTAAAACTAGGTTAAAAAAGGTTAACGAGGTTAAGACAATGTTTGATTTCAGATTGTCTTAAATTATGTTAAATTAATTATTAATTGAATACTTTATTATTAAGAGTGTATTGCATTTTTATAGTTTGCTGTGATCTTTTGGTGGAAATTGACAAAACTTTATAGAAAGTTGCATGCCTCTGGAAATACAACAGACAGAGATAAATAAAGCTCCTTCAGTGTTAGCTTTCTTACAAACACCCCTGATTTTTACACCATAGTGGCAAAGATTGAACTGATTTCTCAAAGCTGTACTTTATAGATAAGCTAGCTATGTATTGCGCTAGCAGCAATGCTTGTTTTATCTGTCATAGAACCAGAAAGCTATCCGCCTCTGGCGGCATGTGTGGGGTTGTGTGACTGGTTTATTTTGTATTATGTACTGACAGCATTGTAAAACACAAGAATGGCTGCTTGGTTGATGATGGTGCCCCCACATGGTGACATGTATTCAAAAAGCACTGTTCTTTGAAAGGGATCTTTCACACTTGTCCTGACCACTTCACTTACACAGTCAGCATCCAGGGCCAGATCTTTGCTTGCTTGGTGGAGCGGCTCATCATGCCTGCACACCAAAGAATCAGAACCTTGGATCGATTGCAGTCGCTTTTCTGGAAGCAAGTTTGCAAAATGGTAGACACTAGCTTTATCTGTTTGTCTGTTAACAGATAAAGCTAGGTGGCTACTATTTTGCAAACTTGCCTGTTTAAAGGTGGCACATGGAATTGCGTAATCAATCCAAAGTTCTGATGGAATTCTTCTGTGTGAAAGCACACCAGCGATAATGAGCACCTCCACCAAGTAAGCCAAGATTCGGCCCTGGGTGCTGACTCAGTGTTCAGGACAAGTGTGAAAGCCCCCTCTTAGTGGCATGAATAATTTGCATTTCGGGTAGGCAGTTGTCAATGTTAGTGGGTGGATTCTGTCAGCCAAATTTCGATATGCTTGAAGTGACTAGTTATGGGTCATGCTCACAACAGTGTGTGTTATATCGATATGAATACTGTAAGAAGTCCAACCTAAAAAATAACTCTAATTTGTTACAACCATTTCAGTAAGTTTTGCTCAACTCAAAAAATTACTTTGATTAAAAAAAATTTTTTTTAGAGTGTTTTTAAAATTTTTTAAATAATCTTTTTAGGTCGGACAAAATACAAACAATACACAATACTACAAATGTATAAAGAAAATTTAGTTATGTTTGATCTAACATATTTTTCCCGAATAATAAGTTACAATATGGTAACTAAATGATCTTTTTCCCTGTTCACCTTCCATTCAGGTACAGCTCATAGTAGGGTGATCATATGGTGCCAGTTTGCATTTTGGTCTGCAGTCAGTAATGTCAGTGAGGGATTCTGGCAGGAAAACTTCGACATGCTTGTACTAGCTTGTAAGAAATTTATGATTTTGTTATGTGCACATAATCATTTGCTTCTTTACTGATAAATGTGAAAAGCTAAAGAGTTTCAGTGGAATTCCCGTTTAAGCTGCCTCAGAGCTCCCCGGAGTGGTGTTCTTAAGCAGGATTTAAGGTGGAGGTCTCCAGAGATTATGTATAAGTTACACACACTGACAGGCTTGTCAACTGCCTATACCTGTGACCGAGTTTATTTTACTTATTCAACTCGATGTCTGGAACTCCCCGTGAAATGCTACAGTAATGTTTATAGTGAAAGTTTAATGACACTTCAGATCTTTCAAAATAGTCTTTTGGTTGGATCTATTTTCCATCTCACTACATCTCTCGGTGGAAAAAGAATTTGTTGGTAAAGTTTACTGCTGTTAAGAATGTAGAATGTGATTCTATGTTATAGCCCAAGTTTATAGTCAATACAATCTTGTGTGGATTCAAAGATTCTAGATTCCAAACTGGGATGCATTTGGAAAATGACTTTGTGCTGCACAACTAAATGATCAGAACAGCATGGACCATTAATGACAGATCAATCATAACCTGTAACCTGTGCAAATCAGTACCTTTCAAGTCAACATGATTTTCCTTTTGTCTTCTAGCGGTATTGAGTAATGTCTCTGAGCAAGCTAAGCATTTCAGTTGATAATCACCGGGGGTGTTGGGAGTGGGAGGTTAACATATTGATTGGTACTTGAAATATTATTGGTTAATATTATTTTTCCTCTCCCACTGGTTCACAGTGATGTAGCAAAAAACCAGAAGATAGTTTTTAAGCCAGGCAATTTATCATAGTGTGGTATGATGAATGGTGCTTAATATGTCTGGGACATGGGCTAATAAGGTAAAGATTTTAGACTGACTTTGTGCTGTACTTTATGTTAAGATTCTGAGTCTGTTTTATTGACTTCATAAAATGAAACACCTAACTAGCTGACTAACGCTGTTTATTGCAGGGGTGTATTTGACAGACAGACAAGTAATGAGAGCCACGGTGTTCAAGATCAAGAAGACCGGGTCCCTTATGCAATAGGCATCACTATAGAAAAATGTGACACCGCCATTTATTCACCTAATCTCCTGAAAAGTTAATCATTTCATCAATGTTTACTAGACCACACAGTACAAATGACTAAGACAGAAGCTGGGTTCCAAAGACTAGGCTGCAGCCAAGAAAGGTGGGTCATCATTAGCACTGTCCCATGAAGGCTCTTTGCTTGTATTACACTGTTAAGCAGAAAGGTCTACTTGTCGCATTATTGGAAAGGAGTTCACATGTGATATTGGATGCATAAATACAAAAGAAGTGAATGATAGTAAACTGGCAAGTGAAACATTAATTTACTCATAATTTTCTGGCAGACTAAACAATTGTGCATTTCACTGAGAGTTTGTCTCTATCTTATACTCTGCATTCAATTCATAGGTGGCATAGAAAGGAAAACAGCACCCTTTAAAATAAGCCTACCTTTTATAAAGAGTTTATGAATGGTTTAAAAAGAGTGTAGTAATGGTTATTAACTAGGTCATAAACATCTTAAAATCATTAATAAGTACTTATAACATATAAACAACACGAGCAACAATGATCTGTTGTTAGTCTAACAGTGAAGACATATACGTTTATACTGTTAAAGCTCAGATATTGACCTTTACTGATCATACTTAATCTATCAGTCATCAGCATAAACCAATGTCAGTATCGAAACATATTCATATCCATCATATGGATGAGCTCATTTGTGCTCTTTTTATTAATGTTATAACTGCTTATTAATACTTTGTAAAGTGTTTATAACCTATTACTATTAACAATAACAACATATTTGTAAACCATTTATAAATACTTTATAAAGGTAGCTATATTCTCAAGTGGTAGCCATTAATTAATATGCTAAAATAATGTGTTCTTTTTACATTTTACACATATTTAAGTATATAGTGTACCATATATTTTATATTAATTTTACTGGCTATTTCAACAATGTCTAGTACCTACTTAAGACTGTACTATTACCATTGGCTTTCTATGTTTCTATAAACATTTGTCAATTATATTACAAATAAGCACCTTAAAACCACATGGCGCATGGATAAAACTCAGGACTTGCTGGTTACTTACCTCACTGTGTCTTCAATATGAGTGAGCTTCAGTAGATGCTCAATTCATCTGATCTGATAGCTCACTGTTGGCTATAGTACTATATTACTTATGTACTATGACTGTTTATGAAGTTTTCTTAGGTGTTTATGTTGTAACTAACAACCGTTAGTGAACTAAAACCTTATGATAAAGTGGTTCCCATTGAAGTTGGGTAATTATGCTGATGAGGATGATGAGGAAGCTGACAAACTGAAGATCATCAAGCTTTTGGAACACCTACACTTGAGCAGGAGTTCTACAGGTGTTGTATGCAGATGTGGTGGTTTAATCTGCCAGAATGTCTCTGTGCATGAAGGATTAGGGGTAACATTATGAAACTGAGGGACGCTCCATTAGCATCCTAAGAAACGGTCTGAATGTTGGCTGCATTTCTCCACTGTATTCGAAGGACTGTTCTGATCATAACAGCCTTTTTTAAGTCTTTAACAAAAGAGCCCACCTACACTGTAGCCTAGCTTCTGGAACATGACTATAGACTACAAATTGGAAAATTAAACAACAGGCAGTGCAGTACAACACACCAAATTACAATCCAATAGGAACACAGCAGTGCTAGGCTCAAAGCCCAAGAGAAAATACAATACAGTACATTTGCAGGAGAGCTACTTAAAACCCACAATGGTGCCATGATGAAAGCAAATGCCACTCCAAAGTCACATTTTCTGGTAACCAGGCAGAACACAAGCTGAATGATACTGAGGCTGCAGCTCTGTCCAGTTTTTCCAGCCTCCCGGTTTTTCATTATCTCCAGTTTCTCTGTGTCTCTTGCCGTGTTTACAACACTTTTGGAGCCATTTTCCATCGGAGGCTTGAAGATGAAGTAGTGGTTTCAGCAGGTGGCATTCTGTGCGATTCTTCAAATTCTGGTCCAAGCTTCTGGCTGTCATACTGAGAAATACGTCAACAAACTCTGTCTATCTGTCTCTCGCGCTCACACATGCCGAGTTCAGTCATAAAGCTTCCGCCTGCGGAAAGCGGACGGCTATTTTCGGAGACACAATCATTCGTATGCACACTCGGCTGACGGTTAACGATGAAAGCAAACGCTCATTAACAGCTATAAAACCGCTGCTTTCATTAATGGCAATAATTAACTGTTTGTTACTGACGCCGCCAAAATCAATTAGGGCCTACGCCGGAGCCTTGATGCACTCCTAAGGGTTTCACTGTTTAAAAGGACTGTGCGGCTCATTTAGTGTATAGGGATACATAAGGCTCTCATCCTGTTCCATTGTTTCTATTGGCATTAGGTGCTCAGCTACAGTGACAGACAAAGGGTTCTGGAGATAAATTGTCACTGCAGTGGGACTGACAGAGCTATTTGCATGTTTCCTTTGAGGGAAAGAATAATTATCTCTCTTGCAAGGAAATCGATTTGATATTGTGAAGGACTTCTAGAATCAAGGCACCACAGCAAATACAAGCTGCTGCCGCTATGGCGAATGATGAAAGAATGAGAAAGAGACATTGTAGTCTGTTAATATTTTTGTTTAACCATTATTCCTTTGCTGTCTGAAGGTTTAAGAATGGTTAGAAAGCAATCTCAGACCTTCACACAGGTATTCGATTTCCTTTTGTCTTTTAAATATTGAGCATCTACAGCACCACAGCTATGGTTTACAGTGAAGTGAGTAACAAATTGAATTGAATTGAACTGAATTGAATTGATTCAAATGTGTTCATTGTTTTCAAATGGGCTTTAAAATGGGCTTTTTCAATGTTTACATGAAGGCAACTGTTACATATGCATATAAACCATAAGACTTCTTAGTTTAGTTAAACGTACAGCATTTGTATATGATTTGTTTTGTACGAGGAGCATTTAAAATAGCAATATTATGGCATTACGTGTAAAGATGTTTCATAGGAATACATGACTGCTTATGGCATACACTGTTCCGCACCATTACCTGTATGCAGTGTACACCACTGTATATGGTTGAAATGACAATAAAAACTACTTGACTTGATTACTTGACTTGACAGGTGGTCAAGTTCTGAAAAGCAGCAGTAATTCAAGCAAATGCAGGGGCTTTGAGTGACAGGGGTTGATGAGTCAGCGCTAGAGATATTCATTGCAATGATATGCTAAGAAGGACGTGTGTGCACATATATATGTGTGTATATATGTATATGTATATGTATATGTAAAGTGTGTTAGAGAGCATGGAATATATGGCATCTGCCAGTAGGCCAGTTTAAAACTATTGTTTAGAAAAAGCGGATGGACTTTTAGTGTATTTTATATAAAATACTGAACTAGTATATACTATATCGTCGCTATATATAGTATATACTATATCGTGTCCAATGAAAAACATCTCCATTTTTGTTAAATTTTACTTTAATGCCTCATTTGATCACATGATATGATGTTTACACTGTGTAGAAATTTCATGAGGTATGAACTAACAGAAATGACCCAAAATGACTTTAAAAGACGTTTGGCTCCATTGACTTTTCATTCAAATTAAATGAGGTTTTTGGCCTCTCCTGTAAAGTTGTCATTTTGGAGATACCTGTTTTTCTTTGGACAGCGACGATATACTGCATGCTACTCTTTATAATAGAGTTCATTATAATATCCAGCACCCAGTAAATGCCATTTTGCAAATGCCATGTAATGTACCACAGGACAAGAACATGGCTAGACTGTTAACATCAGTGGCAGAACCAATCAGACACATCTCAATGTTCTTAGTCTTTCTATCACTGCCTACCTACCTTTGCTGGCCACTTTTCATCTCTCTAACAACATGGGTAAATATTTTGGTCATTAGATGTGCCTGGGTTTGAAAGATACCATGACAAGTAGGAGGTGTTGTTTTCTACCCATCTCCAAAGCCATAAATAAACCTAAAAATGTCAGCTTTGGATTCGTCTGTGTGCTAAACCTCTGTTGGTTTCAGAGACACCTGTGTTTTCTTACATTTGCTAAAAGGTCAGTCATTTCATTTTCATTACATTCATAGCTGGCAATATGAACCACACTGACAAGTCACTTTATTAGGTAGACCTTCTTGTTTCTACACTCATCGTCCATGCCGTCAGCTTCACTTACCATATAGATGCATATTTTTACAATTTCGGTATGTAGTCTGTTCATCTGCATACTTTGCTGGCCCCTTCTATACTATCTTCAATGATCAGGACCCCCCACAACATCTCAGCACTGCAGTGACGCTGATGTGGTGGTGGCATGTTACTTTGTGTTGTGATGGTACAAACCTGATCTGTGGAAGTTACCAGTGATTACTCAATGTCCACTCTATTCCATACTACTGTACTTCCTTGCTGGTCCACCTTGTAGATGTACGGTCAGAGACGATAGCTCATCTGCTGCTGTACGGTTTGTGTTGGTCATTCTCTAGTCCTTTATCTGCAGTCACGAGACGCTGCCCACAGGACACCATTTGATGGATATTCTCAGTCCAGCAGTGACAGTGAGTCCAGAAACTTTGCTGTGTCTGATCCACTCACACCAACACCACCACATCAGTGTCACTGCAGTGCTGAGAATGATCCACCACGAATATAATATTTGCTCTGTGGTGGTCCTGCGGGGGTCATGATCATTGATGTTTAAATAGTACCTTTTTTCTCTTGGTCTAAACTAATAACTGTATAACTAATTTGCTGCCACCACTGTTCTAACTGCAGGGTTTGTTTTAAGTACGTTTGCAACATAGTAGTGCTTGGATACATTAGCTAAGCAGGGATTGGTTAAATCTGGTTCATGCCAATCATTATTTGGTTTAATGATGTTAAGCAGGGCTTTTGAACTGAAGGATCTGAGGCGTTAGTTGTCCAATCCATGTTAGCAAATCTGGTACTACAAGTAACAGCATTACACAAATTTCAGAATCTGGCTTCTTCATTTAAGCATGATGTCAGTGTAAAATTCTTTTATTTAACAGTAATATCTCTTGTTTGCAGGAAATTATTTAAAATAAAATTTTTCTTGCCTTAGAATTAAAATATTCTATTAATTAAGCAGTGCTTAAGATGCTTAAGTGGATGAAGCTGCCTATGCCCCTGTGTGAGGTCCTAGAACTCCAGGGCATCTCATTTAAAAAGTTCTCACTTTTTGTCTATGGGTATTATATACCAAATGGATAAGAGTCACCTGCCTTTGCACCTGCTGCTGTGAATGCTTTACCAGAACGGTCCCAGATTCTCATTACAAGCAAGGTCCAGCTTAGTGGATAAGGGCAGCAGGGTCACATGTGTTAATTGGCACAGAGAAGAAGGTCAAAAAAGCGCCGCTGGATAATTGGCTAGAACTAACAGGTGGAGCGGTGTGTATGACAGCACATGCTGTAGTAGTAAGATCTTTGGCTGAGCTGAAAACCTGCTGGTCAAAGTGTCAAGCACATGGAAATGTAAAAGAGGTTTGACTAGTGTTTTGTTGCTGAGCCTCACTGTCGTTCAGTCCTCTGAAAAACCCATGATAGCATTGTCTTTATTGGGTGTGCCATGAAGATGCTTGCGACACCAGGATAGAGAACAGTGTTTGTTGGAATGTCTTGACTCTTGTTTAGATCTTTAAGCTTTTTAATGGCTTGTTTGTGATTCCTCTTGATCCCTCTGAACATCTTCATGGCCATATCCAACCTTGAGAACACCAAGGTCTGGACCTCTGTAGTTCCAGAACTTTTTTTCCCATTTATCTCCATTAATGACATTTAGTGTGAAAACAGCCAAGCTGATAAAGCAGTAGCCTGCTCTGGGGTTCATCCACATATCTGTCCAATCAAATTGCAATGAAATATATCTTTCTTTAAGAAGTTTTCTGTGAGCTTTCACAGCCAATGAAAATGATTACACTGTCCACCAAGCTCTTCCTTATTTTCCTCCAATCACTGCTTGATTTAGTGTTTAAATAGTGGGGAGACAAAACAAACAGCAGTTACTTATTTAGCTGACCTAGGAACTGAGGTTTTGGTCCTGTATGGGACTCTACGCTATCAGATATGCAGCACACATGTTATAGGTAAACATAGCAATAATAGGAGTGAGAATTAATGTATGTAATTAACAGAGCACGCTTGTGAAATTCAAAGTTCATCATTAACATTTTAGTTGGAGCACTTGTAATATTGCTAGCCAAGTCAGCTTGCTCTTGGCTAGTTCCAGTAGCTGCTCAGTTTAGGCTATAAGCTCTGTAATTGTCAGTGATAGCCAGTAGATGAGAAAAGTTGTACTGTTACCTACTAATAATATACTTCAGTAAGCATGAGGAAGGTTATAGTCGACTAGCACATTGCTGAAAATCCTATAATTCAGAAATCAACATGTACATCTCTTCATATTTCAATGACTATATGTGAGCTGGGTTTTGAGACCTCTCTGATCATCTCCAACCAACTGGTTGTCACCTTTTCTTTACGCATCCTGAAGAAAGGCTACTCTGAACATTAAATTAACCTTGAACCTAAAAATCCTTCTACCACTGCTTAGGGTAGAGTCTACAAACATGTCAGCTAGTTAACTCCATGAGCAAGCTAGCTAGGTCTTTATTCTGTAAATGCATATAATATTTAAAAACATAATAAATATATTATTTCCAGTAGTGGCATGAATGTTTGGTAACACTTTACTTGAAGGATGTCTACATAACGCATTCATTACATCTTACAAAAACACTTCATACCATATTTATAACTATTTAAATCAACATTCATAAAGTGTACATGCTCTACATTATATTAATATGGAGTACTATGTTGTTTACTGACAGGCATTTTTCACATTAAAATTCATGAATTATTATTTTTAAATACAAATCAAAGCTCTCTGTTCTACTCTTTGTGTCCTTTAAACCTTTATTGTGGTAGAGGGTCCAGAGGGTTTTTATTTTGCCTGTCCAGCAATGAGGAATTTCACAATTTTTTTTTTTCATATTAGTAAATGAGGACTTTTATTTTGGAAATAAAAAGAATAGACCTTCATGAATGTAATGAAGTGTTTATGTAAAATGTTATGAATGTGTTATGTAGACACTTTTCCAGTAAAGTGTTACTGGATATTTTGCATTCCGTCAGTATTGTGAAATAGACATCTACAACTCCAAAATGGTCAGAATACATGCTGGACACTGAATACATGCTGGCACTGGCTGGTTACAGTGCTGTCGTAAGGAGCTAAAAGAGCCATGATGGCTATGTCCAAAAAGAAAAAAAAGCTGTTTCTTTCAGTGTGATTCAGCTCACAAATCCTGAACCCAATTTGTTCATGACTCTGCAGTAAAATGCTCATTACAAACTCTTGTACTGGGTGTCACTTCAACCTCAGAAGGAAATTCAAGTTTCTTTTGTCTCATTAATTGGGGCTGAATGCAGTAAGACCATGCCCACTCTTGCATCCCAAAACTGAGCTTTGGAAATGCTGGATCTCATAGCTACTACATGAAGCAGAGTGGAGCATGGAAAGGCAAATTGATTTCATGGTCTATGAATATGCAACATAGGTAGTCAGTGATTGGCTGTAGGCCAGTAGTGTTATGTATGAGATCAAATATTACACAGAATAATTCCAGGTGGTGCAGCGAGTAGCACAGTCGCCCTACAGCAGGAAAAGCCTGGGGCTAATTCCCAGCCTGAGTCCTTGTGTGGAGTTTGTATGTTCTCCCTGTGTCTGCATGGGTTTCCTCCAGGTGCTCTGGCTTCCTCCCACAATCCCAAGACATGAAATCGGTATTGAATGTGTATGTCTGCCTTGTGATTAGATCATTCCGAATAAAAAAAGCCGTACACAGTGACTGTCCCAAAAAGCCCAGCGAGCACGACAATCTCCAAATCATGCATTTTTATATTATTTATTCCTCCTTTACACGACAGTTTCTTTCACCTGGAAAATCACTTTGGAAATGCTGCTTGTAGAGAGGGGCACTAAGGAGAGAGCATGAATTATACATTTAAAATAAAAATCAGACTTAAAAAACGGAGTACAGGCACTGTAGAATCATTTATCTTCGTTTTTCTGACAGGGTAGTGAGTTTGCAGGCTGTAACTTCATTAATTCATTTTAACAGCACTCCAATGTGTATGTTCAAAACTCAACCTGCATCATAATGAGTGTCAATCAATCAATCAATGTTTATTTGTATAGCGCTTTTTACAACCAACGTCTCAAAGCAGCTTCACTGATAATCAATTTGTTATAATATACAGACATTTGAAGGTGGGGCGGGGTGTCGGGGACCGGGTCCAAGCCCCCCTTAAGCAAGCCAGAGGCAACAGCGTCGAGGAAAAACTCCCTTGGGTAAGGAAGAAACCTCGAGAGGAACCAGGCTCAAGGGCGGAACCCAACCTCCTCAGGTCGAACCCGGATGAGATGAGAAACTCATAACAAGTGTTTAATCCCACATCTATGTCGTTGCGAGGCTTGATGGTCGAGCAAGGTCTCAATGACGGTTAGCTATCTTCGTCTTAGTTGGGCAGCACAGAGAAAGTGTTGACCACTGAAACCATAACAACTGAAATCCTGGGAAGAGTTACAAAGTCATTGCTAAGGCTCTTTGACTGGCAGTGAGAGCCATAATCCACAAATGGGGAAAAGTGGCAAATCTTTTTTAGGAGTAGCTGGTCTCCCTAAATTTCACCAAGAGTGCATCAACAACTCATCCAGAAGAAGCCAGATGAGCATTTTTACAAGGGCAGTCCTGTGCTGGAGGTTGGGTTTGCCGATTCCTGTTGTCCTGAGTCCCGAGTCCTGTTGGTTCGATTCCCTGAACCAACAGGACAAGACTGAAGTGCCCTTGAGCAAAGCAACTAGCCCCCAACTGCTCCACGGGGGCTGTGAATAGGACTGCCCGCTGCTCCAGGCACATGAGTGTACTGCCCCCTAGTGTGTGTGTTCACTACTGAGTGTGTGTATGTGGGTGTTTCAGAGTATGGATGGGGTAAATAGGCAAGCTAGGGCAAAGTGGTTCTACATTCGAGTTGTAGAACTGCAGGCCTCAGTTAAGCTGCAAGGCACAAACCACTGCTTATCAAAAAGAACCACTTGTGTTGCATTTTGGGAGAATATATAAGGTGACAGTTTGATGGTCTGGGTGGCTTTACTTGTCTAAACCGGGGCTGCCTTACTTACTCCGTCTAGGCCATATAGTATCAGCCCACTTGGCCGGTCCACCTGCTGGCACTGCAGAGCTGAACCAGGTACGATGATGCACATGAAGGAAGTGTGCTAATTGACAAGTTTCATGTCTGACATCTGACAACATATCAAGAACATCTGGATTAATGCATCTCTTCCAAAAGTCCTGAAGGGAGTTTCATCCACTGCTCCACAGCCCAATGAGAGGGCCTGATACTCTAGCACTAGCATTCCTAGAAACCTGGTGCAGCTGCTCCAGAGTGCCCCATCCATTTGCATTTGTGCATTTCTATTGAGACTACCCAAGCTGTGTCAACAATGGGTGACCTTAAACCAGCTGAATCCAGAGGTGTTATCCAGATACATCTGGTGCCTGGAGCTTCTTTAGCTGGCTAATGAAGCTTTGAAGTAACAAGCTTATCAATGAAAGAGGTGCATGCTGTATCTCTCAATGTATGTGGAGCGAACTCTGACCACTGCATTCGGAAGACCTCTTCTACTAATTTATCCAAAATAAAAATATGTATTTTATTGTTAAGCTTCAGTTGGAAACAGTCGGAAACAAGAGGGTTAAACATCCAGGAGCTCAGGATAGGTATTTTTGCTCTAGGAGGTTAAACCAAACAAGCCGTCCCATTGGTTAGGACTTCAGGAGTTGAACTGAAGGCCTAAAGAGTGCAATCAACCGTTCACATAACTGAGAAATGACTGAATGCATCCAGCCATATTTGGATTTACAGCAGCTGCAGCCAATTTCCAGAGAAAATAAAGCCACCATAGGTCTTATAGATACATCACTGACTGCAAGTACGAGCGGTAGCCTAAACCAATGCATTTCGGTCAGATTGAAAACAGCAGCAGCTCCATCCAGGGCTCTGGAAGAGTTGCCCTGAAATGGCGATAAAGTAGAACACATGTTCATATGTCTTTTATAAAAGCTTAAAACATCCGTGTTTATTTTAGAACGGCTAAAAGCATTCCATATGAATCATCCTTAGCTTAATGCTAACATGCACACATACTAAAATCAAAGCACAGAGGCGCTAGCAGAAATTAGCGTAGGTGTGTTTGATCCTTGTTGCGCATGGCCTAACTCTAGCAGCACGTTTGCCCCTGCTTTGCTGAGGAACTCTTGAAGAACGCCGTGTTCTACGGATCCATGGCCTCGCTTTTCTTATGGTGAAGCTAGAATGACGGTTGTTGAACAGCTCTGATGTGACCTGATTTTCCATCCGTCGCTTGCTGCTGGAACACAGCTGGTGGGATGGGTTAGAACCGGCCCACTGGTTCCCCTTGAGGCCAACACATGTTTCATAGCCAGGCAGCCACTCTGTGAAGGCCTGGCTACAATTTGGCAACTCCTAACTAGAGCAGAGCCAGAGGGAGGTACAGCGGGTTATTTCTTCTAATGACGTGCAGCGACACAGAACTCGAAAAGCCCGTGTTGCTAGTGCCGACCCTGTACAGTCACGATCTACATCCAAAGGTTAGTAGACTCTACTGCCTCTTCTGAAATGAAGGGTATTGTGGTATTTTCGTTAAGTAAGCCACAGGGGAGTCCATTATCAGCTGTGCTCCTCTATTAAACCCCAGACTGAAAGGCACATGTAGAGCACCAAACCCATGGGAGACCACCAGTGACCAAAGCTCAACACAATAAAACACAATCAGCCTCTTCACGTGGCTGCTTGCATGGCTATGCCCCCCTAGGTACTTGGAGGCAGTGCCAGCCTGTAGCCAGCCCCTGCATGGCTGTGAGGATCTGATTGCATACAGTCTTCGACAGAGCATTGTTTAGGTCCTGGATTACTGCATCTCATCCAAAAGTCCTGAAGGGAGTTTCATCGCTCCAGAGAGAAAGCCCAATGAGAGGACCTGATACTCCACCAGCATTCCTAGAAACCTGGTGCAGCTGCTCCAGAGTGCCCATCCCACTGGTCAGTGCATTTCTATTGAGGCTACCCAAGCTGTGTCAACAATGGGTGACCTTAAACCAGCTGAATCCAGAAGTGTTATTTACATTTACGGCATTTAGCTGACGCTCTTATGCAGAGCGACTTACAAGGGTATTCATATTACAGGTGGGCCAATGTGGTGTTAGGGGTCTTGCCCAAGGACTCTTATTGGTGTAGCACAGCATAGTCACCCAGACCGGGGTTTGAACCCCAGTTTCCCACATGTGGTGGTGGTTCTCTGGTGGGTAGGGGTATTATCTGCTGAGCTACACCAACCATCCAAATACTTCTGGTGCCTGGAGCTTCTTTAGCTGGCTAATGAAGCTTTGAAGTAACAAGCTTCTCAATGAATGAGGTGCGTGCTGTATCTCTCAATGCGTGTGGAGTAAACTCTGATAGACATGATTGTGTGGTTCCACTGTTATCTGTACACATAGGCTAAAGGGCATTAGCATAGCGAGAAACAGCAGGCAAACACATAGCACACAGAATAAGATCAAATCAAACACTCATATTCAAATGTGTACATTAAATAATAGCCTCCCTGACGAACACATGCAGATTAGATGCTAATGCTGTATCTTGTAGCCAAAAGCTTTACATGGTATGAATATTTAATTAAAGCATTGCATATACTGCATGCTAATTCCTAGCAGTGCTTCTCTACAGGACTTTATCAAGCGCATTTGCCATGACTAAACAACAACCTGCAGTAAAAACTGCACCCAGAGGTTGGTGTGGGAGTGCGGTGCTGTTGGGAAGGAAGATAAAGGTGACCAGGATCAATAACTGATGATGAATTTAGACTGATATGATCAATATTTATTGAGCTACACATACAGAAGTCTCTCGATATGGCACCATGTTTGCTAACCCAACACGCCAGACGTCTCGGTATGGAGCTGTAGAGGTTCCTAATGGAGTCCTGTGATAACCCATCCCATGCAGCTTGAACATCCTCACACAGTTCCTGCAGATGGTGCGGTAGGGGTGGAGGTGGAGGGACACCAGGTCTTCTGGACGTGTGACGACAGACCGTTCATCTTGGTGCTGACCACGGTGCCTCCACACACACGGATTCGTTGGGCGTCTCCACCAAGACTAAAAGCGGGACTCATCACTGAAAGATGACCCGCTGCCCCAAAAAAATTAACTGAGTTCACTCCATGACAGTCTGGTACGACACCACTGCAGTCTTTGGTGACGGTGACGTGGTGTTAAGGACAGTCGTGGTAACGGTGCATGTAGTCCTGCGTGGTGCAGCCGTCTGCCGATGGTGCTGCACTAACAGGATGACTCTCGCTGAACGTCCGTCAGGTACAATGATTAGGCCCGCCCTTGCCTACGTCACATGTGCAGCTGACCTTTAAACGTGAATCATTTCATGTCTCACGATGTCAAACCTACCCACCAAGTTTCATTCCAGTCGGTTGATTCCTTCTGGGTGCAGCTATTCTCTTGATGATGAGTGTGTTTATTGGATGCACTGGAAATGGCGGTTATATGGTTGTGGTCCTCTCTCAGGAGGCCACCCACCTGCTGCGAAGTCCAGAGGCCAGGCCCTAATACTATATCCTCCTTGCCCCCAGCTTCTTCGCTCTGTCCAAGTCTCTGGTCTTTATAGGGTTCAGGTAGTGGCTGTGCCATTTGTATGTTACGAACGGGAAGATCAACCGTCCCCTGATCAACTGCAACCAATGACGTTATTGGTCTCGCTGCGCTGGTCTTCCTCTACGTTGGACTGCACGCCTCAGGCCCTTGCAGCTAGTCCAGAGCGGACAGGCAGTGTCCCTCTGCCGAGCTACCTCATACATCTTCAGCGTACGTTTCACATGATAAGTTAAAGCACATCACAGACCACTGATGTGTGTGTTACACTTATAATGACCTTTCTTCTCTATAGCTGGGGTTGCCAGGTAGTGAACTTTTTGCATTATATATGTCTGTGTACTGTTCTCTCTAGGTATCAGCACTGGCCCCTTGTTCGGGCAGTGTCTGATCTCATGGTGAGTTTTAGACTCTAACCTTCCTCTACTAGCTGGAATATTATCCAATGGAACACTGAGCACGGTTGTAAGTTGCTCTGGATAAGAGCGTCTGCTAAACGCCTTCAATGTAAATGTAAATGTAAACGTTATAAAGAAGGACAACCCATGTAAACACACATTACTGGCACCAAAAGTCTTTGGACAGTGAATTGAGGGTGGGAAATGACAATTGACAATAACTGTAGACTGGAGTCGGAGTTCTGTTTGATTTGGGCCATCTTATTTCTTGTGCTGGCTTCCCAACACGGATTAACACGGGACTGAGCTCCAGTTTCAGTGGTGAGACACAGTTAGTCCAAGACTAGGCTTGATCTTTACCCAGGAAACTGGTTGCTTGGATCTGTACATGCATTAACATCAGACTTACATCAGCGCTGAGCGTGTGTCCACCTGACATCCTCCTCTCATTAGCTTTAATCTAAGATGCTGCAGCTGACTGCATCCCTCTATTCTTTTCCTCTCGGCCTCTGACGTCATTCTCCTTTCTCGATTACTGAGAGACACGGCTGATTGAATATGAATCAGAATATTGATTGGACTCTGGATGCAAGGGGTACCTGCGCTCATGAAGCGTGGAGGATAGGTAATGACCTAGCGCCAGATTTCTTTAGGAGAAAAAGCACACAGAGTAAAAACAGACGAATGTTTATATAACACTAAACTTATATTAAATATAGTTTTATATTAATATTTCATATTTATAATACAGTACATTTAATATTTTATATTATTAAACAGGCTGAAGCACTTAAAAAAAAAAAAAAAAAGATTGAAATATGATTAAACACGACTTGGCCACACCTAGCTGAGACCTCCTGTGGGCGTGGTTAATAAACAGCTTGACTGACAGCTTTCTGTCCAACCTTCCCTGTTCCGCCCCTCATAGAAAACCATTCTCCAGCTTTTATGTGATGCTAACTGGACAGACAAAGATCTGACCCTGATTAACAGATGAGCAGATGGATGGATGGATGGACGGACGTATGGATGGACGGATGGATGGATGGATGGATGGATGGACGGACGTATGGATGGACATATGGACATATGGATGGACATATGGACATATGGATGGACGTATGGACAGATGGATGGATGGCTGGATGGATGGACGGACGTTTGGATGGATGGATGGATGGATGGACGGACGTATGGATGGACGGATGGATGGATGGACGGACATATGGATGGACGTATGGACATATGGATGGATGGATGGACGTATGGATGGACGGATGAACGGATGGATGGACAGATGGATGGATGGATGGACAGATGGATAGATGGACGGATGGATGGACAGACGTATGGATGGATGGATGGACGTATGGATGGATGGACGTATGGACGGATGGATGGATGGATGGATGGACGGACATATAGATGGATGGATGGACGTATGGATGGATGGATGGATGGATGGATGGACGGATGGATGGATGGACGGACGTATGGATGGACGTATGGATGGATGGATGGACGTATGGATGGACGGATGGATGGATGGATGGATGGATGGACGGATGGACGGATGATGCAACTTGCAAATGAAGGAACGGGCATGCAAACGATGCTGGTGTTATTAAGTGGATGAAGGAATTAATGGGGGACAGGCAGCTACAGATAGGTGGTCTAGCCTGCTAGCTTTAAGCTATGCTAGGCTATCTTTACTTAGCTAAGTTTCTTTGACTCTGATACTGTTCTGTGAGGGCGGGGCCAGAGACATCAGGCTTATGATTGGTTAAAAAATGCTTCTGTACGCTTTGAAAAAATCCAAGTGAAAAAAAAATCACTCCCCCAGCCCTCCTTATGAAGCCACACCCCCCAAAACACATGAGTGCTCCGAGCCTGACTAGTCCTGTCAGCTCTCCATTGTTTTAGCCACGAGACAGTCCCCCAACATCGGGACAGCATGAGACTGGTTGTATGTGTTTTGGTGATGTCTTTTTGAAACGCTTCCTCTGTTTATTTACCTGTGATAAACTCATAATACATATATCTGACACAAAAATGAAACACAAACATGAAGATGAACATATATAGATTCATAAGGCTTCAGAAGTGGAACACTGACAGCAGGATTAATACTGAAACTGTTAGCCGGTACGCTAAGTGTACGGCAGAGTAGAATGAAATATAATGACTATAAAATATTTCTATTTATTTTAAGTTAGTGCACAAAAATAACATTCAGTGCAGAAATTATTATTATTATTATTATTATTATTATTATTATTATTTTAAATTTACCATACGGGACATAAACGACAGGAGGTATCTGAGGAAAGCAGTCCACATATCCTCAGACCCCACATACCCCAGCCATCCCCTGTTCCAACCTCTGCCCTCTGGAAAGAGGTACCAGAACATCCGATCCAGAACCACCAGGTTCAGGAACAGCTTTACCCCAGAGCTGTCAAACTGGTCACACCGGCAGTGCCTACCAGAACATGACTACGCCACCATAAACTGTACTGATCTAGTTTTTCCTAATTCATTTTAATGTGAGTCAATGGAACCAGACGTCTTTCCAAGTGAGTTTGGGCCGTTTGTGTTGGTCCGTTCACCATTAATTTTTAAAGACAGTGTAAACAGTAGCTCGGGTGGTCAAATGATGCATAAAAGTAAAAATCGACTAAAATGGAGACACACATTTTTCATTGGTAAGCAACCATATGCTAACTGCTGTTTGCACCTCAGTTCTAGTATAATAACATCCTGACTGTCTTACTGTCTGTGCACATACTGTAATGTCTCCTTTGTGTCCTGTACACCATGTGTTAAGTTGAATTAGATGGAATACAGTTGAATTATTTATACAAAAAAATCCCCCTTGGTATTCACTAAACTTTTATCCTCACAGTGTAAACGTTGTATTAATGTTTTTTTCTTTCAGTCTCTATAAAATATTATGTCATTTACGCGCGCAGGTGTTCAGAATGTGAATAAACATAGGAACAGCTCACCTCCAGAGAAGGTGAGTTAAAGAGAACTCCGGCCTAAAGGCGCTGCTGTGTATTATCCCACGTTGCTCTGGCGCCCCCTGCTGTCTAGAACATAAACTGCGCAGAAACGCGCGAGAGTAGGAAGTTTGTCCCTCTACGCCTGTGGTAGTTTTTCAAAATGGCTGCCCCCATGTTGGTGAGAGACTCCTTCATTCTGACATCGTTTACTTGCCGTTTGCAGCTTTAATAATATCGCAGCATTTGTTTTATATCCGAGGTTAATCGTAGCATGTGATATTTAAGCTCGATCTTTAGTTTTCAGTGACGGTACGAGCAATAACGAAATGATTCAATATCTCGTTATCTTCTAGATTTATCGCGATTATACAGATTATTAGCAAAGTATATTGGCACACAATGAATTTTTAGTTTCGGCCGTTTGTATCCGTGTAGTGTTATATCTCATATACATAATTTATGACAGCCCATAATATACACTACACAGGTAACAGGGCAGACTACATTAACAAGTGATGCACAGACAGTGTCAGTTGTCCTTGTAGTCTGTCTGTTGTTTGTATACTGTGTATACTGCGCATATTATATATTATCTATATACTGTGTTTGTTGTAGGCTGTCTGTAAATTATGTTCATGTTGTTTGTATATTGAATATAATACTAGAAAAAATAGACAGCTCTGTACATTATACATTATGTTTGTATTTTATACATATAATTTAAATACAGTTCACACAAGCATTTTTTGTCGTATCACTCTATCTTTCTCTTTTTCTAAATAAAAAAAAGGATTTTCTGATTCGGTATGAAGTAAATGGTCAGATTAATGTAATAAATATATATCTTGGCAAATAAAATCAACATTGTTGTTGATTAGTTTAATAGCAGGAATGTTCGGTAATGGTATCGGTGAATTTATCAGTGAGTTTGGAGGCTCTGTAGGCCGACACCCACAATTACTAAAGAAATTAGTATAATAATTTATAACTAAAATATATTAGTTTTCATTAATAAAGTTAATGAGTAACTATTAATTACAGTACAGTAAGTGACTTAGCATTACTACATCAATTTAGCATTAACAAATGTAGTTAGCATTAATAGAGCCGATGAGTTAGCATTAATAGTCATTGAGTATGCATGAATAGTTAATGAATTAGCATGAATAGAGTTAATGACTAAGCATAATTAAGGTAATGAGTTAGCATTATTAGAGCTAAGGAGCTAGCATGAAGGTAATCAGTTAGCATTAACCAAAAAAATGAGTTAGCAGAAATAATAAATGTACTGAGTTATCATTATTAATAATTGATATTTGTTGCCAAACTTTTGCTTTAACTTAACTCTCTTTTGTTCGTCTTTCGTGTTAGAGTCGAATGAGAAGGCGGTGTCCAGTCACAGCGTATCTCACTGCAGTCAGAAGAGAATACACTTCCAGTCCTCCGTCTCCTCCCTCTCTCTTCAACAAGTTTCTATTTCAGCTCAACCAGCACTTCCATGATGTGGAACATCTCATCAATTGGAGCAGCTCGCTGAGGAGCCGAGTGGTTAGACGAAAAAATGTGTACGTGTTGTAGATCTCAGATCTTATTTTCCTTGCTCTCCTTATGATCTATGATTTATGAGCCGTTTCCTGCCAGGTAGAGGAGACTGGGAATATCACCTCAGAAATTTCCCTTAGTATCTCAAAACAATGATTTAATATGTCAAAAAGTGAAAATTTTCGTTATTTTGGAAGACATATATCCTCTAAATATCTTCGTAAAAATTGGAAGAAAATGACGTTACTTTAGGTCTCCTAGTGCAACGTACAGAAGCTGAACATTATACAGGACTACATAAAGTCCAGAACATACCATACACTGGACACTAAATATAAATAAGACATGGAAATAAAAAGTATTCAGGACAAATACAGTATATACAAAAGAGGAACTGGCATTTAGTAGCAGGTAGTAGTTAAGGAAGTGCGAACACTGTCAGCTGCAAGGTTGAGATAAATTGTTATTAAGGTGTTATTATGGGACAATAAGCCATTAATAAGTCAATATTATTGAGTTTGCATGAATACAGTTAGTGAGCAAGCATTAGTTACAGTAATCAGTTATCATTAAAAAAATGTAGTTAGCAATAATAAAGCTAGTTAGCATTAACAAAGGTAATTAGTATTAATATAGTTAATGGGTAAGCATTATTGATTAATCATTATGCATTGATTAAGTGAATTAAATAACAATATTATTCACTTATTGACCTTTAGTTTGAAACAAGACAGCATTATTTTTAGAACCGTTATTATTTGGTGACAGTACCTTATTATGTTAAGGATAAGCCATTTTGAGAAAATAATTCATTATTTGGAGATACTAGGTCAATAGTTTGACATACTGCTTCAGGTAGCAAGGTTCCAATTGCTTACCTGGTGACCACTTTACCCGAAACCCCTTCCCTTGTAGCTTGCTGGTGTATATTTCTTGAATTTCCCTCTGGGATCAATAAAGTATCTATCTATCTATCTATCTATCTATCTATCTATCTATCTATCTATCTATCTATAGTTAAAGACTGTAGCTGGTCTGCTGGTGTGCAGTTTGTGTTAGCCATCATAGACCTTCATTAATGGTCAGGCTGGATAGCTTCGGTTGACGGACTGTTGTTACTCGGTCAGTGACGATCTGTTTAAAATAGTCCCCTGTCAGGACAACACCCACCGTGGCGGTGTCACTGCTGTAACAGTGTTCAACCACCTAAGTGATATCTGGTCAACAACGTTCCTGGTGGTCTCTTTCAAGTCATGAATGAGGAAGAGGTGGGCTGTTAAACTGTATAGAAAAAGATGAGCTACAGTCTGTAGGTGTTTCTGATAAAATGGCCACTGAGCGTAGGAACATGTCTTGTTATGGTGTTTAAAGAGGGACTCTGTTAGAGCTGGGCTTGGGTTTGTGGTGCCTGTTGCTCTGTCTTATTTAGTTCTGTGGTCTCTGATGCAGATTCTATGGGTACACGCAAAAGAGGTTTGGTGTCAATGTGGCAGCGGCTTATTATATCCTGGGTCTGGGAGGAAGCTTCAGGTACAGTGACTCTTACACCAAGATCATACTCTGACTACACTAATACACAGATCAGCCATAACTTTAAAACAACCACCTTATTTCTGCACCCGCTGTCTGTTCATCAGATACACTCACCATATAGGTGCACTTTGTAGGTTTGTGGTAGTGATGGAGGCATCCATTTCTAAAACTCCTTCACCAATACTGATTACATTAAAAGGCAGGCTGGGCATATAAGATCATTATTAAAGTCCATTCCTGATGTGGGGATGATATTTGGGGAGTAACGAGGGAAAATGGTCACCCAAAAATTATGATCCTCTTTAGAGAGGCATGGTGACCCCTGGTTCCCATCACCACCACTGTAAAATCATCTGAGTCTTCTGATTCATTGTAGAATGAACCATTTCATATCAGATTACTCTCATCGACTTACCATCTTACTAATTCATAATTTTTCACAGTGGTGGTGATGGGAACCAGACATCCATCTCTGTAGTGAAAGCTACGCTGCCTGATGTCTAACATACACACACACACACACACACACACACACACACACACACACATATATATATATATGTATGTATATATATATATAAGAAAGTGTATTATTATTATTTTTTCAAAACCATAGTCATATTTACCACAGTTTTACCATGGCCATGACATTACTACATTGTAGACATGGAGAATCCTGGTTCCACCACTAGTGTAAAGAAAGAGTCTTTACGGTTAACCATTTCATTGAGTTTTAGACATGGCAACTCCTGGTTCCTGTCACCACCACAGTAAAACAAGAGTCTATGCAGTGAAACAGTTGAGTGAGCTGTGGAGACAGCGACTCCTGTCACCACCACTGTAAAGAAAGAGTCTTTACAGTGAACCATTTCAATGAGATTCACACATGGTTCCTGACACTGCCATGGTAAAGAAAGAGTCTTTACAATAAACCATTCAGTTGACTTATAGATATGTGACTCCTGGTTTTCGTCACCACCACTGTGAAGAAGAGTCTTTACAGTGAACCATGTCATTGAGTTGTAGACATGGAGACTCCTGGTTCCACCACTAGCGTAAAGAAAGAGTCTTTACAAATAAAAACATTTAATTTGAGTTATAGACATGGTGACTCCTGGTTCCTGTCACCACCACTGTGAAGAAAGAGTCTTTACGGTGAACCATTTCATTGAGTTGTAGACATGGCGACTCCTGGTTCCTGTCACCACCACAGTAAAACAAGAGTCTTTACACTGAAACAGTTGAGTAAGATGTAGAGACAGCGACTCCTGTCACCACCACTGTGAAGAAAGAGTCTTTACAGTGAACCATTTCAATGAGATTCATACATGGCGACTCCTGGTTCCTGTCAGTGCCATGGTAAAGACGGAGTCTTTACAATAAACCATTCAATTGACTTATAGATATGTGACTTCTGGTTCCCGTCACCACCACTGTGAAGAAAGAGTCTTTACAGTGAACCATTTCACACACTGGATTGTAGAGAAGTCGCGTGAACTTGGTGGAGTTCCCAGTTAAGCTGGCCTACTGGCAGTGATCATGGCGTAATGCTGACGCAGACCTATTTGATGGCGGATTATGACTGTTGCTTTCCGCGACCCTCTTGTTTGTGGTTTACAGGTTTGCAGGTCAGTCAGAGTGGTTTCGACCTGACTCGAGGGGGAAGTTCAGCTATGACTTTCTCAACACACCCGACTCAACTATTGAGGAAATCGACCTAAGCAGGACGCTCATTAACCACGCTGGACTGGAAAACATCAGTAAGCCTCGCATCATACTCGCACAGTGGAAGAGACTCTTACAAGTATGTACAAGAAGTCGCGCTTTGTTAGGCCAATGTTTCTCAACCCCGGTCCTGGAGGCACCCTGCCCATTGTAGTGCTGTCCCTGCTCTCAACACATCTGATTCAGTTCATCAGCTCATTAGCAAACCTATTCAGAGTTAAAGCAGGGGGCGTGTTAAAGCAGGGAGTCCACTATAATGTGCAGGGCGCTATGCCTCCAGGACCAGGGCTGAGAAAGACACTCTGTCGCCCTCTTGAGGACTGAAGTTTATATCTCCCACAGTCACTGACTTGTGTGCAGTTCAGTTCTAGTGTTACTCAGATGTTTTTATTTTAGTCACCTCCAGGAGATGTTTCATCTTCTACACACGCTGTACTGAAGCCAGTTAAGTGTGAACTAACCATGTGACCCCCAAAGTCATGACCAGTTTCTTTGGCCTCTGTTTTTCCCTCCGCAGTGAGTCAGAACAAGCTGCACTCCCTCTCTCTGCAGGGCTGTTCAGAAGTGGACAACTGGTTTCTTGCTCGCTTGCATGTGTTCGGGGAGAGCCTGCAGGAATTAGACCTGTCCCACTGCCCTCGCATAACTGAGGGCGGTCTGGCTGCACTGCAGCACCTCCGGTAATCTTAATTCGGCATGTTGTAGTTGATGCTGTAGTTATTTTTGGACAGGCAGGTTATGTTAAAAACAACAACGAGCTCAGGCTGATCTTATTTCGATGTTCAGGCAGCTGCGACGGCTGGACATCTCCTCCCTGCCACGACTGAGGAACCCAGGTTTGGTGCGCATCCTTCTGGAGGACATGCTACCCCAATGCAAGGTCACCGGAGCAGATTACGAAGAGGGACTTATCCGGACAGACAGCGCAGAGGAAGCTGAGACAGTGAGGCACAAGTAGATGGCTCAAACAGATCAAACCAAGTGCGGCACGGACTGTGGACACTGGATACAAAACGCATGCTCTCTCTGTGGATATTCAGCCTACTAAATGACGTCAGGCTTCACAAGACCTTATACAGGCTTCAGACCAATACTGATGACATTTGTTGGGATGTAAGGGCCTGACAGGTTAATATGGTCGCTGCCCAATGAAAAATGATTTTACTTTTATGCATCATTTGATCACAAGAGCTGCTGTTTATATTGTGTGAAAATTTCATGATGAATGAACCAACAGAAACGACCCAAACCTGCTTGGAAAGACGTCTGGTTCCATTGACTTACATTAAAATCAGATTAGGTTTTTGCCTCTCCTGTAAAGTTACCATTTTGGAGATACTTGGTTTTTCTTTGGACAGTGACGTTATGTTAAAACAATGACCTCAAGCTAATCACATCTCACTGGCCATAAAAATTCTCTCATGTCAACAAACAAAGCTTTAATCATAAACAATAAACCAGTTATTGTCTTTTTCTGTTTAATGTGGCTCAAAGAGTCATGTGACAGATGAGCACCAAGTGTTTCGATCTACTGACAGTGTTTACCACCAACAGGCTGAATGGGTTATTCAAAAGCACAGAAACCCATTATAAGGAAGCAGCTTAACATAGCTTAAAGGGCCCATATGTATTTTTTTATTATTATTTATTTTATATTTTTATGCATTTAATTTTTTTCTTCTGGTCCTTTTATGGCATTTGTACCAATTATTTCCCAAAACAGTCATGATTCATGCGTCATTGTGCTGGGTAAGAAACATTTGGCCAAATATATTATTTTTTAATTTATTTAATTTTTATTTACCACTTTTTTAGTTTTCCATGATATGGACCCTTTCTGCTCATATTCACTCATATTCTGTTGGCAAAAAGATGATTTCATAATATCAGCAAAAGCTAGAAAGCTTCCATGTTTTTTCTTCTCCATTAACCACTAACCCTAAACCAGTTAAATAAAAAGAAAACCAGAATAGCCAATTTAAATACCAATAAAGAAAACGGTACACAATATAATATCACTATACTTCAGGATTGTTTTTATATTTATTTGCCAGACATTTGATCAGTTGGAACAGAAGAAAAGTACCAGTAGCTGTTTAATTGAAGACTAAACTTGTTCTCTTTATAATGAATCATGTTCAGGCCAGTGTTCAAAACGTACAGACGATGGAAGTATGAATTATGTTCAGAAAAGCCTATTGTTTTGTATTGTGACACTATGTTGCCATATTGCCCTTTGTGGACAGCGTCAGTGTGATTGGAAGCTGCTGTTTTGTTGTATTAGGTGTTGTTAAATAATTACCAGGCATAATTAAGATGCAGATTGAATAAAAACCAACTATTCATAATTTGTATAATGTATTATACCCCAAACATTGAAAAAAAGATAAAACGGCAGATTCCACAAGTAAAGTTAATTATGACATTTATTAAAATCAGTGTTTTCATGAATACAGGAGCTTGATAAAGTTAACAGAAACAAAAAAAAATGATGAAAAAGAAGAAAAATATCTCAACAGGTTGTTCCATTATACAAACCTATATGAGCTGTCATGCAAGGGCTTAACTTAAAACAAGCTTAAAGCCCAGAGAGGAAGTGAGATGGTAGCGATGCACCCACAGATGGCTTCCCCATTCAGACTTGGTCAGAGCAATAATATCTTAATGCAAATAACGTCTAAAATAGACCGTCTGCATATACAGTCAACGGATTCATCACATACTGCGATAAGGACAACGTAAAAGGTTTCAGAAGAGCTCAAAACTGAACACTGGAGAGACTTTGGAGAGACTGAGTCAACAAAAATAGTGCCCATTTTGATGACATCAGCCAGAGTCCCGCGCTTTCTGGTCAGGCTAAAGGCCTTGTAGGTTCGCTAATGGTCACTGTTCACCCACCCAGTCAGGGAGAAACCACGAGAACAAATCACAGGCCCCACAGAGATGCAAACGCCAAGTCACTATTATTCATATGTGTTATAAATACAGTAAATGCTTCTGAGCCAATTTATTACATACTAAAAATATTCAAATATGATTCCAGAAATAATCTACACCCGCCTTCAGTTTCAGTGAGTTTGTGGGTGTAAAAAATGATTACCTGTCTTTGGATGGCAGTTTTGTTCTTTGGGCATGAGACTTTTATGAGCAGTAAGACAAAAACATACACTAATCCACATTCAGCTTTCAGCATTTCAGAACGTCCCATATCTTAGCAGTCTGATGAAAACAGTGTGCAATAATGATAAATGCTCAAGTGTACATGCAGTTCAGGGGCTGCTGTTATTCTGTCTTTGCTTGAAGTGTATTCTGCATTGTATACCTGTCAATCAAACTGGTTATAGCTTTATTTGTGATTTATAAATGACTATTTACAGTGTACATACAGTGTTTATTCTTGTACTTGATTGGGCCACCAGGTCGGGGTCTCCTCTGCTTCGGGCAGGCTGTACGAAGCCTGTGCTGGTGTCAGATCTAATTAAGAGAGTGTGGTAAATCCTATGATCCCTATTATAGAGGACTGTCAGTGTTGAGACTGGTGCCAGGCAGACCATGAGGTGGGAGACGAGGAAGAACATCTTGTAGAGGTAAAGCATTTTGGCTTTGCTATCCCAGTCTCGTTTTTTGGGGGGTATGGGAGGTGTTGGAGGTTTAGGCAGTGCTCCAGCATGACCAAACTATGATGAAGACAAAGAACGGGGAACAGAAAAACCTTTAGCCGCTCTCGTTAGATTAACTGACGTACTACCTGCTTTCAGTTGTTGTGGAAGAGGAACTCCACTAAATTAGTGGTTTGTTGTAAAGTGCTCAGTTCTAGAGAAACTAACGGAGTCCGATGTTTACAGTGGTGGTGATGGGAACCAGACGGCCACCTCTAACAGCTCCCTCACAGAAAGTTATGAAGAAATAGTGATGAAGGTGCTGTCTGATGTTGAGCTGTTGTTTCATGATTGTTTTGAGACGACGTTGGGCCCATTTTTTTTTTTAACATATATAGTTCTGGTTTGCCATCATCATAAAATGACCATATATCACTTGTCCACAGGGGGAACCCTGGTTCTGATCACCACCACCATGCTGACATCTGGGTGTACATATATGTGTACGGTGACAGAAATATTTCAAAAATATATCTACTTGTATTGTCGCTGTCCAAAGGATCTCCAAAATGGCTTTACAGGAAAGGCCAAAATGTCATAAAGTCAATAGAACCACTTTATTCAGCATTCTGGGCCTTTTCTGTTGGTTCATTGATCATGAAATTTTGGCAGTGTTAACATGTCAAAAAATGATGCATAAAAATGACATTAAAATTCTGATGTTCTAGAAATTTAAATGCATGTTTAAGACTTCAGATTTGTAGCTATTTTGCCAATTACAACTAACAAAACATTTAAACATATGTGTTTCACATACTGTATTTGTTTGCAAATATATGCCCCATTTTTGAAAATGGACAATTTTTATTTTCACATATCTTTATTTTTATACTGTGTAGATAAATGACATAAATAAGATAAGATAAGATAATCCTTTATTGGTCCCACAATGGGGAAATTTGTAATGTTACAGCAGCACAGAGGAAACAACATAAGTGTCAGGAAATATACAAATAATAAGTAAGCTCTATATAAGTCCAGAAAAATATTTTTTTTTAATTACTAAGAAAAATGGGCATGTATACATTGAAATAAGAGAAATTCGCCACACATTTATAATAAATATACAGGCATATATCAGAAATTCATTTGGATAAAAAGTCTCTACGCTCGATGGACACAGTGCGGAAGTGGTTTGTGTGTGAGATTAGTGTCCCGGTGCTCATACGAGCTCTCTGTTTCCACCCGGCGGGTTTATTGCGACGCACAACAACAAAGCCGCTGTCCCTTTAAACAAGGAGGCAGAGGGATTTAATACTAATCAAACCTTACATTAAATTTAACGTTATTTCCGGAGTTAGAGAAGACGGATAAATGTCTGAGTCGCAAGGTAACGTTTACTGAACTACTGTTTCGCTGTAATTCAGAATTGCCGCAAGTTATTTTATCTGAAAATGAATATGTCTGCTGACGTTTATTGCCAACACAGCGACGAGTGACCAGGCCTAATGTTGTCCCTGACGTCCTCTTGTTTTATAGAGCAGACTAAAAGAGCAGAAGAGGAGATTGGTGCACCAGATCTAGAGGTACAGGAGATATAATACTACCCACACAGTTAGTAATGTTTTGTTAAAGCCTCGGATAGGAGTCTTCACCCAAACTCACCCCGTGTCATCTGTTCCCTTTCTGCTGGTTTTGGGAAGGGACAGTGTGGGCGCTCATTAAAGGGCACATATCTTGTCTCTTTACCCCTCTGTTGTCTTTTTACCTCTCTGAAATCCTAAAATCTTAAATGTTACACTGTTTGAACTAACCTATAGCTACACTACATTGCCAGAAGTATGTGGACACCTCCTCTATTTATTAGTGGGTTGGGTTCAGAGCCAGTCCTGACCTCCCTGGGGCTGTTCATAGGTGCCCTCCTATCTGATCTGTGAGGCATGTGAACTATTTGCACCCAACACATTGTCACACCTGACACCCAGGTGCTCTGGCCACCATCGCCCCATCTTTAAAACAGTTTGCTCTGCCTGTCGTTCTAAGAATAAGCAGGCCTATACTGAACAGAATGAGGTTTAAACAAACAATATTTATCAATCCATTAATAGTAACTTCTGTCATGACAAGCTTCCAGATTACACCATCATTAATTTTATAAACTGGCTCCTCCATAATTATACTAAGGCTTCCATATTGACCACTATGTCCAGTTAATCAACAATAGTCAAAATATAAAATACAATGCTTTCCCTTTTGCAATAGTCCATAATTGGTGTTAGAGCTTGAAATAGAGATTACATAGTCACACAGCCCTCACAAAATTTACAGGACCCTTCATATTGTGCATAATGATTGCATAGGGCTGACAGGCTCTGGTTGGGCTATTTGGGCCACACCCAGTGCTAATGTCTGCACAGCCCTGCAGTTTCCATAGGCAAACACTGGCAGTAGAATGGGTCGTATTGAAGAGCTCAGCGATTGTCAGTAGGTGCCACTTCACCTACATGTCAGTTATTCAAGTTTGTGCCATGCTATAGCTGCCCTAGCCAGCTGTCCTGGATTTAACTCGTATGTGTGACACTAGATGGCCTGTCTGTTATGTTTGTGTTGCAATAGCTTTGAAAAGGTTTTGGCCCTGAAGTGCATTCATTGTGGAGGGGTACATGCCAAACGAGCGCCAAAGCAAATTCTCACTCTTAAAAATACATGTTACTTGCATGATGCCATAGAACAACAACATTTGGGTCCTTAAAAAAACTCCTCAGTGGATTTTTGTATACGAGATTCATTTTGTTTTAGAGGCTGAATAAGTTTATGGAATCTCACAACATTGTGAACCCTTCACCACCGCTGTGGGGGAATCTGATTCTCTACAGGGAACAGTATCATACCAAACCACTCTAAATGACTCAGCTCACATTTCAACCAATGAACTGTGTAGAAACTCTGGCGGACAGAAACGGAAGAGAACTGCAGTTGCACATACTGTCCACAAAAGAGGCTTTCTAAAATGATTTGAGGCTGAATACATTCAAATCTTTCCAGCAATGTTCCAACATCTAGTGTACAGGCTTCCCAGTAGAGACCAGACGGTTAATGCCGCAAAAGGCTGAATTGTGAAGCTCATGTCTATGTGCTGAGTTGGTGTCCATGTACTTTTGGCAGCGTAGTGTAGTTTGAAGCACCTCAGGTAAATCAATTCTAGCTTGCTCTCTATCTCTGTGAATGGATTTTCAAGGCAGTAATAAGGTTTAATGTGTTTCCTAAATATTGTTCCCATGGTAACTGCATTGTTGATACTGTAGATTAATACGTTGCTTTATTTCCACCAATCCTCTCATGCCTTTGCAGGGTGATTCAGACGACAGCAGCGACGAGGGTGAGGCCTGTGGAGACAGTGACAGTAGGTGTTGCTCCTGATTATGGCAGCCAGTACATGTAAAGATGTTTCCATAAGGGTTCTGATGGAGAATGTGTTGCATATGGTTCTGTATAGCTTATACTACACATTCTCCATTAATATAAAGAATCATTTCACCATGAATAGAACCATTTAAAGGTGCCATAGAAAGCAATAGGAAGGGACTGTATTTATACTGGCATAGCTGAATAAGCAGGGTGCGGTACATGGAACTGACATACAGTGAACCTCCAGCACTGTTGTTCCTCCTTCAGATCCCCCCTATTTGTAAAAGAAATGGGGGGGATTCTAAAATCCGAACCTGTTACATAACAGCCTTGACTTGACATAACTTATGTCAGTGACACCAAAATAACAGTATACCAATATATCCATTCACGTTGTAGCCCAGTGTGACAACGTCAACTGAGCCACAGGCAGACAGTACAGAAACGTACCATTCCAGGCTATGAAACGATGTTGGCACTTGTCATACCCGTTCCAAGGAACCAAACTGTCAACAGACCTCGTTCATATCCATTTTTAAATGAGGCTGGGGTTGCCTTCTGATTCGCCAGCTTCTTAATCAAACGTTCAGTTCCCCCTTAAATGCTACACCTTGTAAAAATGTATTTGTAAAATTCACAAAGCGAGCTGGAGAATCGGAAGCCCCAGCTTTAGCTCCCTCCTGGACAACTTTAAATCAAACTGGTTAGTTTGCTCTGCCGATTTAACTCTGATAGTTTCTCAAACCTGGACAGTGTGTCGCTGGTTCACTCAGAGTTTGACACTAGAGACTGAGGAGAAGAGCAGTTCCACCTTTATTAGCATCACAACCTCTTCAACAGCAGCCTGTAAGCAGTACATTTACATTTAAGGCATTTAGCAGACGCTCTTATCCAGAACGTAATATTAATAGCTAGTACAGGAGCGTCAGAGCCTAAACTCGCCATGAGCTTAGACACTGCCCGAACAAGGGGCCAGTGCTGATACCTAGAGAGTAGCAGTAGCCATGCTAGTGGCTATATTAGATGGGTGAAGCAGTGTGGAACAGTGTGGAACAACCTTCATTTACTTTGTGCTAATGTGGAGGATAAGAGGAAGTAGCTCGTTAGACCTCTAATGTACCACAAGCATAGCTATCTAAATCATGTGACAACCAAGCGTACTTATATGGAGGTTAATTTAATCTTCCTGTCTGTGTCTATTTTAACATTTCACTTCTGTGTACATATAGTGGTGTCTCACAGTAAAGCAGCCAACCGGAGCAGAGCTCATTAAACTATTTATAAACTCACTAATAAAGGGGGGAAACATCTTTTTTAATTCTAAAGCGAAATCATAGGGTGTTAATAAGCCTGTACAGATGCATCCGGGCATGTTTTCGCTCCCACCACACTCACATACCTTTAATATAGACAACAAGTGCTGAATAAATGCGTTCTGTGGCACCTTTAAGCATAGAACTCATAGTTCTAAACCGAACCCTGGCCTTTACTAGGGAACCAGCTTTTTTTAAGTGTGTACACGCGTAGCTTTTAACCGAACTCCATCCTGTCCGTTCTTTTTTTAGTGGATTTCCTGCGCAATCTCTTCTCCCGGACCCTTGGCCTGAGTCCTGGAGATAAAGTTCTCGATGAGCTGAGCCTCGAGGGTGTTGCCCGCTACATGCAGAGTGGTAAATGTGAGTGTTAAGACGCTGTTCTTTATAGGTTTATAGCTTTTGTGGCCACGGCTGCATTAAAAAGAGGTGGTGGTTCAGAAAAATGCTGTACATTCGCGCTGCATTTTACCACAGTGACTAACCCTTCAGTCTTGGTTAGAGAACTGTGCGCATAAACATATAAACATGCGTTTCTATGCGACCGGATGTGACACCTTTGATTAGTTGACAAGTAAAAATAAGTGGAGTTTTCTCTGAAGAGCACACACTTAAGTATTTTCTGTAAAGTTTACTGCAGAGTTTTTTGTTTACTAGCTAGATGTAACAGATTGGAAGTAGAAGGAAACACATGCATCACTGGAAAAAGCCCAGAAGGAATCAGCGGACAGGAATGAGTTGATGGGTGGATAGGTTTCCCATCGTGAGACATGCTAATGATTCAAGTTTCACGCTCGGCCAGGCATGACCTAAGCGAGGACAGGCCTTATCGCTGTACCTGACTGAGCATACAAGGTCGTCCTGTGGCGTGTGCTCTCCATTCTGACTCATGCTGTTTTGTTGGTAGCATCTTTTGCAAGCGATGTATGAGTCAGAGAAGAGTTAGAAAGCTATTTAAGCAGTTGGAAGAGTTGGAGAGGAGCCACCTTGTAGGGCCCCAGGACGTGGGATGGGCTTATCAATGTATTGCGCACAATACCGGTACTCTGGATACTACCATAGTGTGCTGTTGGCGGCAGTGGACAGAGGAAGGCACGCCCCAGCGACATGAAGGATCTGCGAGACCTATACAAACCACGCACCAGACTCTCATGGAGTGACTCAGAATGGCAGCGGGTCGTCTTCAGTAACGAGTCTCGCTTTTGTCTTGGTGGAGACGACCAATGAGTCCCTAGGTGGAGGCACCGTGGTCAGCACCAAGATGAACAGTTTGTTGTCACGTGTCAACATGTGTGAGGATATTCATGCTGCATGGGATGGATTATCACAGGACACCATTAGGAATATCTACAACTCCAGGCTGAGACGTCTGGGATGTGGCCTTAGCAAACTGAGAGACAGACTTCTGTTTGTGTAGCTCAATAGATATTGATCATATCAGTCTAAATTTATCATCTGTTATTGATCCTGGTCACCTTTATCTATAGCATTGCAATCAGACACTTCCTTCTGGGTGCACACCTTTTTTTGGATATATATGTTGGATATATTTATTACCTGGGTTTGAAAAAATATTTGATGTGCCAAAATGACTGCATGAATTGGGGATTATGATTTTTCTGCCCAATATTGTGATTTTATGTGAGATTTTGAAGTATTAGGCCTTTTTTTCTTAAGAAGAAATTCTTGTTGTTGGACTTGAGTTGAGTTTTCTTCTCCAGTTAAGTTTTTGTATTAAGTGTTTGTTGAAAATGGCCCATCATCTGGTTAGTTGTGGTCCTATGGTGGTCCCTTTCCACTGGTGGAGATGGGGGGGCTAAGGGTTTGCTGATAAACTGCACACACAGTGCACCTGTATGCAAGGCACATGGAAGCTGTGTGTATGTAGTAAGGTTCCTTTTCACATAAAAGACATTCAGGGCTCCAACTTTTCCTTTATCATTGTATCTTTAGGTAAGAGCATCATCTGTATGGTGGGTGCAGGAATATCAACATGTGAGTACACACTAAACATCTGTTCCACATCTGTAACAGCTGATTAAAAGCATCTTAAGAAGCAGATTAGTATATAATAAGCATCCAGTAATCACTCTCTTTTATACAGCGGCCGGCATCCCTGACTTCCGCTCTCCCGGAACCGGCCTTTATGCCAACCTGCAGAAGTACAACTTGCCCTATCCCGAGGCTATCTTTCAGATCGAATACTTCAAGGTGCGTCTTTATATGGTCACATTGAGGGTGCTGGAACCGGTTTGGGTTTGAGGGGGCTTCTGGTCATCGTTCTCCTCTCTTTCTTCTACAGAAACATCCAGAGCCGTTCTTTGCTCTAGCCAGGGAGCTGTACCCAGGACAGTTTAAGGTAGGAATGGGAAGCACCATCACTTGAGTGACTTGATAGTCTAGTTGTTCTAACGTTCTGGTATCTAAACGCACCTTATTATTAGTTTGTTATATTGTGTCTTTCTAGGAACCAGGAGTCAGTTACTTGACCTAGTTTTAAGACATGGTTTATTCTAAAATAGTTGGATGTATTAATGTCACTGCCCACACCAATGCAATGGATGAGGCAGGGACTGGCTACATCATAACCACCTAATTATAGCTGAACTATATATGGAGTTGGAGCATTCCACGCCACACCTTGTAAAATTGCTAGGCTATTTTCTCCCTCTGAATTCTGTGTTGTCCTGGTTTATTCTAGCCCACAGTGTGTCACTACTTCATCAGAATGCTGAAGGACAAAGGCCTGCTGAAACGCTGCTACTCACAGGTCAGTTTCTGCCTGTCCACTTTCAGTCGTGCAGCGTGATCGTAATGGTCAGCGCGTTCCAATCCAGGTTTCTGTTTTCGTTTAGAACATCGATACTTTAGAGAGAGTAGCGGGGCTGCAAAGTGAAGACCTGGTTGAGGCCCATGGCACCTTCCACACCTCCCACTGTGTGAACGCCTTCTGCCGGAAAGAGTACACCATGGACTGGATGAAAGGTTCAGTATGTTTGCTCACGGGGACTGGAATTTGTGCTGCATTCATGATAGCTGGGAGTTCGGAATTTCTTGGACTCTCAGTGAAAAAGATCCATCAGTGAACAGCTCACTGTAAGCTGGCACTTGTTTGGCTGCTGCCTATGCAGCAAATGTGGTTACAATTTAAAAAAAGTAGAAAATCAGGAAATTGGCCAATCCACTGAGTATAAAGCTGAAAAATGACATAAGAACGCAGTTTGGTTGACAGTATAGCACCGGGCAGCTTAACCTTAAATCATTCAAGCATTACACAACATCATATACAGATAGCGTTTGATTTGAAAAGCCTTAAACATCAAATTACATCACAGAATAGAAATCCAGAGAAGTCGGGGCTCATGGGAATTTGGAAGGATGATTAAATGGGCTTTTCTCTCTTTGAGCCCGGAAACTTCACAATCCGCACTTGGTCATTAATGCAGCATGAAGCTCATGGGTTGTATTTTGTTGGCTAGAGCATGTGAGTAAATATGCCCTTCCAAGGCCACTGTGGTTGTGTTCTCATGGTATACTCATCATTGAGGCCATATTATTTATTACCTATTATGCTTAAAACTGGCACTACAGAACAACGCATTTGATTTTATTGACACTTTTTAACCCACAGAGAAAATCTTCTCTGAAGACATCCCCAAATGTGAATCCTGTGATAATCTGGTCAAACCTGGTGAGTTCAGACCTTCTTCTTCTCAGGTTCTATTTCTAAAGCACCACCGTTTTAATTAGCATGGTCGCTTATTTATTTAAATGAGTAGCAACATATATAAGGTGGCCAATTTGCAGATTCAAAGAATATGCATTCATCACAGTTGTATTATTTTAATATATATATATATATATATATATATATATATATATATATATATATATATATATATATATATATATATATATATATATATATATATATGTATGTATATATATGTATATGTGTCCATTGTATTATATCAGCTCCACCTACCATATAGGAGCATTTTGTAGCTCTACATTTACAGACTGTAGTCCATCTAATAGAGTGGACAGTGAGTGGACACAGTGTCTAAACACTCCAGCAGCACTGCTGTGTCTGATCCACTCACACCAGCACCACACACACTAACACACCACCACCACGTCAGTGTAACTGCAGTGCTGAGAATGATCCACCACCCACATCACACTTGCTCTGTGGGGGTTCTGATCATTGGAAAAGAAAGGTGATGGTAGGGCTAAGCAAGTATGCAGAGAAACAGATGGAGGTGCACTTACGTGGTAAGCGGAGCTGATAAAACAGATCAAGTGTGTAGATACATTGAGGTGGTCATAATTCCTCTTCCTTCTCTTATCAGATATTGTGTTCTTTGGGGAGAATCTACCAGCTCGGTTCTTCAGCTCCATGAAGCAGGTAAGGGGGACTTTACATGCTGCACAATATGACCCTCACTTAGTACTCAACTATATCCTTAGGTGTTCTATCCCCTTCCTCTAGGACTTCCCTACCTGTGATCTCCTCATCGTAATGGGCACCTCTCTACAGGTTCAGCCGTTTGCATCTCTTGTTAGCAGGTAAGAAATACACAGCACATCATGGACGCAGCAGGCAGCCCCTGGTTGTAGGATTGCAGCTGTTAAAATTGATAAAACAATAATACAACAGACAATAAATAAATAAATAAATAAATGATAATAAAACATTCCGGAGCAGTTTGAGTTTAGTGTTAGAGCCACGTGTGCCTGATTCAGAGTGGAGTCTGTATTTTCATATAGTGAAATCTGCAGGGGCACACCGCTCAAGCATGCACAAGTAGAGCTTCAAGGAAAGAACGTCCGCCTAATTTAGCCACACAGTTCTTATCAACATAATCTCCCGCTCAGAGTGTTCCAGTGATAAAGCTCGTGTGATAGTGGGTGTCAACTCTCTGTCTAGATGCCACTCAGTTCACCCAGTAAACAGCGGAGCGATGATGTGTGTCAGTGGTTTGTTATAGCATCATTATGTCCGTCACATTCTGTTTGATGTAAATTAGCAAAAAAACAAAAAAATGCACTGCTTAAAACGTCAGGACTCTCAAAATTGAAGCTGTAAGGCATGTTTTATCCTGGACTTCATTCACGATCTAAGAATTGATTATTGTCTCATCCCTAGTCGATGTGAGTGATTGATTTCTTCTGTCTGTCTTTTTCTGTCGACAGAGTTTCAAATAGTTGTCCTCGACTCCTTATCAACATGGAGAAGACAGGACAGGTACTGGACTATTTGTGGGCATACATTTATAAACAATTAAACATAAAAATATTATTACATGCACTACAATATCATCATTTATAATAACATATCTATATTAAATCATGTTCTTAGTACTAATGTGTATATATATAAGTATATACTGAGTACACCCCTCACATTTTTGTAAATATTTCATAATAACTTTTATAGGACACAACTAAAGATATGACACTTTATTACAATGTAAAGTAGTCAGTGTACAGCTTGAATAACTGTGTAAAGTTATGTCCATTAATGTCTATACCTCTGGCAATGAAAGTGAGCACACCCCTAAGTGAAAATGGACACCAACCAAACTGTGCCCAATCAGCCATTTTCCCTCCCTGGTGTCATGTGACTCATTAGTGTAACAAGGTCTCAGGTGTGAATGGGGAGCAGGTGTGTTAAATCTGGTGTTATCGCTCACACGCTCCCTCATACTGGTCACTGGAAGTTCAACATGGCACCTCATGGAAAAGAACTCTCTGAGGATCTGAAAAAAAGAAGGGCTGCTCTACATGAAGATGGCCTCGGCTATAAGAAACCCCCCACACCCTGAAACTGAGCTGCAGCATGGTGCCCAAGACCATACAGCAGCTTAACAGGACAGGTTCCACTCAGAACAGGCCTCGACATGGTCACCCAAAGAAGCCGAGTGCACGTGCTCAGCGTCATATCCAGAGGTGGTCTTTAGGAAGTAGACGTAGGAGTGCTGCCAGCATTGCTGTGGAGGTTAAAGGGGTGGGGGGTCAGCCTGTCAGTCCTCAGACCATACCGCACACTGTGTCAAATTGGTCTGCAATTGCTGTCACCCCAGATAGAAGCCTCTTCTAAAGATGAAGCACCAGAAAGCCCACAGACAGTTTGCTGAAGACAAGCAGACCACCGACATGGACTACTGGAACCATGTCCTGTGGTCTGAGGAGACCAAGATAAACTTACGTGGTTTAGCTGGTGTCAAGCGTGTGGAGGCAACCAGGTGAGAAGTACAAAGACTGTCTTACCTAAAGTCAAGCATGGTGGTGGGAGTATCGTGGTTTGGGGCTGCATGAGTGCTGCCTGCTGTGAGGAGCTACAGGTCATTGAGGTAACCATGAAAGCCAACATGTACTGTGACATACTGAAGCAGAGCATGATCCCCCTCCCTTCGGAAACTGGGCCGCAGGGCAATGTTCCAAAATGATAACAACCCCAAACACACGTGCTGGACTGGCCGTGCGTGTCTCCAGACCTAAACCCTGTTGAGCATCTGTGGGGCATCCTCAAACAGAAGGTGGAGGACTGCAAGGTCTCTAACATCCACCAGTTCTGTGATGTCATCATCTAGTGAACTCACGAGAGCCCAAGAGAGTTAAGGCAGTTTTGGAAATAATGATGGCCACACAAAACAGTGACACTTTGGGCACAACTTGGCCATTTTCACTTAGGAGTGTCAGCGGTTTAGACATTAATGACTCTGTGTTGAGTTATTTTGAGGACACAGCAAATTTACACTGTTATACATGCTGTACACTGACTACTATAGTCTATTTATATATATATATATATATATATATATATATATATATATATATATATATATATATATATATATATATATATATATACATACATACAGGGGTTGGACAATGAAACTGAAACACCTGTGATTTTAGTGTGGGAGGTCTCATGGCTAAAGTGGACCAGTCTGGTGGCCAATCTTCATTAACTGCACATTGCACCAGTAAGAGCAGAGTGTGAAGGTTCAGTTAGCAGGTAAGAGCACAGTTCTGCTCCAAATACTGCAATGCACACAACATTATGGGTGACATACCAGAGTTCAAAAGAGGACAGACTGTTGGTGCACGTCTTGCTGGCGCATCTGTGACCAAGACAGCAAGTCTTTGTGATGTATCAAGAGCCACGGTATCCAGGGTAATGTCAGCATACCACCAAGAAGGACGAACCTCCACCAGCATCACGTAGTGACCTGGCCACTATCCTGCAAGAGGATAGGCTTAAACTCCCTCTGACCACTGTGCAGGACGCAGTATATGTCATTCCCAAGACCAACTGACGCTGTATTGGCCGCTAAAACCAGGTGTTTCAGTTTCATTGTCCAACCCCTGTATATATGTGTATATAATGTATATACTGACCGCACTATTAGGATTATATTTACCATGGTTTCCCTCACTTGAATATTTCCTGTGATGTGTTGTTTTTTTGACAGTCAGATTTTCCCATTGGAATACTAGGTTTTGGAGGAGGGATGGATTTTGATTCAGATAAAGCCTACCGGTGAGTGGTCCCTGCTCTTAACGCTACAGCTGCTCAGTGGTGATTCTCAAATAGTATGAACTGCTGCTGATTTTTTTGTGTGTGTGTGTGTGTGTGTGTGTGTGTGTGTGTGTGTGTGTGTGTGTGTGTGTGTGTGTGTGTGTGTATGTGTGTGTGTATGTGTGTGTGTATGTGTGTGTGTATGTGTGTATGTGTGTATGTGTGTGTGTGTGTGTGTGTGTTGTTTACAGGGATGTAGCACACTTGAGCACTTGTGATGACGGTTGCTTGGCTTTAGCAGATCTGCTGGGCTGGAAGGTAACGGAAGTGCACCATCACCCCCCACCCACACACAAAGCATAAGCCCACTTACTCATTTGATCCAGTCCTCAGTTTGGCATGCTATTAGCTACCTCTCCTTTGTACCTATAGACACTGGTCATTTTCTCCAAAATATCTACCCTAAAGGTGCGTTTCATAGGTTTACAGGTGCAGACCGTGGTTTATATGTTACTATGATTATTGCAGGCTGTGCAGGGGGTCTCATAGCAGTGCATGTTTATCATATTTGTTGGTATTCGTCACACTCAGCAATGATTTTCTTTCACAAGGAAAAAAAAAAAATTCTTGTGTAGAAATTGCAGAATTGGCCAGTGCATCTGGCCCTGCGTCTAAGGGGACGGCACCAGCGATCATGACGACGTGTTCTAAACATAAACAAAGACTTGTGGCTAGGAGGAACAGAGGTTGCCAAGAGGAACAGAGGTTACCAAGTGGAAGTTATAGCTGCTGGATTGTTTATTTTAAGGAACATGTGTTGGGGGTTTTGGGCTGTTGCTCTTGGTTCAGTAAAGCCCATTTCTAAGTGGATTATTCCATGTGCATTAAGCTTTGTTCCTGATTACTGGTACAGATCTGGTGATTTGTCATGCCCGACCTTGTTGTGCATGAGCATCATCATCTAAATTCATAGCTTATTAGTTTATATATGTGTATAGTTCCTGAAGGTTCTGGATGGAGCCAGGTAAGGTCTGGAGTTTGTTACATTAAGGTTAATATGAGTTTAATAAGTCATGAATACTTCACACTTTTAGTCATCACTAATTGGATGCTAAGAAGCTGCTGAACAGGTTTTCAGGCAAGTCGGTTTTCATCCTTGGCATACCTATTCATCATGCACCAAAATAGTTCCAACAGGAATGAAACTTGGTGGGAAGGTTTGACTTGGTGATTAAAGTTTATGCTGGGCCATGCATGTGATGTAAGCATGAACGGACCTTATCTCTGGACTGGACTGACCCAGCATTTACATTTACGCCGTTTAGCTGACGCTCTTATCCAGAGAGACTTACAAGGTTGATGATGTTACCGGTAGGCCAGTGTAGTGTCAGGAGTCTTGCCCAAGGACTCTTATTGGTGTAGCACAGCATAGTCACCCAGACCAGGATTCAAACCCCAGCCTCCCACATGTGGTGGTGGCTCCCTGGCGGGTAGTGGTGTTCCGAGCTACACCAACCACATGCCAACAACCACGACTGTGGACAAGCAATGCGAGCAGTAATGCCCTCCATGAATCATCCTGTTAGTGCCAGCACTGTTGGCAGACGGCTGCACCACACAGGAGTACATGCACACAGGCCGTTACCACGACTGTCCTTAACACCACGTCACCATCACCAAAGACTGCAGTGGTGTCGTACCAGACTGTCATGGAGTGACTCAGAATGGCAGCGGGTCATCTTCAGTGACGAGTCCTGCTTTAGTCTTGGTGGAGACGCCCAACGAACCCGTGTGTGGAGGCACCGTGGTCAGCACCAAGATGAACAGCTTGTTGTCACCCATCACACATCCAGAAGGTCCAGTGTGATGGATTATCACAGGACTCCATTAGGAACCTCTACAGCTCCATAACGAGACGTCTGGCATGTTGGGTTAGCAGACATGGTGGCCCGACGCCATACTGAGACAGACTTCTGTATGTGTAGCTCAGTAAATATTGATCATATCAGTCTAAATTTATCACCATTTTTTTATTATTGGAAACATTTCTGGGAACATCTTCTGAATTGCATAGCAATCTAACACGTCCATCTGGGTGCAACTATTCTTTGGAGGATGTGTGTATGTTTGGTAGCAAAAACGTTGAAAACGAATCATTTATGCACATTTTTTTAGTAAAAAATGGCTGAAATTAAAATTCTTTTCCATGTTCTGTTCCTATAAAATTGTCCCCACTGTAAAATATGAAACACTTGTCATGTATAAGTGACTTGTCAAACTCTTATTGGCATATTAGGCACATAGTACCACGTTGAACCATCAGGAGTCAAATATTGTCATTATGCATTAATGAGAAGTAACTTTAAATAATGTTCAGGTATGACCAGGTTTCACATGAGCTGTTTCATGGGAAACAAGCTTAGCTGCCTTTTACAACCCACAGCAGTTTAGCCCTGCCCATTCTACCTGGGCAAGTTATAAGGAGTGTTTTATACTGGACTGCCAATAAGAACAGTTAAACCCCATTTACACCTACTGACTCATTCATCCTCAGTATTCAGGAGGTGGTCTGGGGCGCATCTGAACCAGGTCATAGCAATGTAAATGCGTCCGTCACTCCACAACACATTCATGTGCTCCTCCCATATGTAGTGGGGAAGGTGATCCGTGTTCAGCTCAGCATCATTATGCTATTGTGCTTTCTTTTATTCTACCTCTTTCCATCTCAGGCGGAGCTGGAGGAGCTCGTGAAGCGCGAGCATGCGTTGATTGACAGCAAAGATGCAAAAAAGAAAGGCGAGAAGGCCAGCCAGAGCTCGGAGGCCTCGGAGAAGGCTAAAGGAGCAGAGCCTGAAGCTGGGAAGAGCGAAAAGACGGAGTAACCCATGGGAAAATCGACCCCCAGCCAGGGCCTGCCCGTATAGCTCTGTCATTTTTGCACTTCGTCTCCTCCTCTCTCTCTCCCGATCTTTGGGACTGGGACCATAAAATGATATTCCATTACCATCTTCAGGTGGCACTTTAGGGAAACCAGGTCCAGAGCAGTTAGCAATAGACACCATATAAGCTATGAGCTGTGCTAAAGGTCACCGAGCGGGGAGGGGTGTAGGGCGGCAGATACTGGGGCTCCTCTTAAAGGAGATTTCCACTATGTCCTGAACCTTCTGCATGAGTAAAGGGTTAATATGTAAACACAGCCATTCAGAGTGGTTTAGTGGGAATGATCTGTTCTAGTGAAGTCTGAATTGTTCACGAGGGTGGTGATATGATCCAGACGGCCACCTCTAACAGCTCCCTTGTAGAAGATTAGCACATGAAATTGTTATGAATACGCTGCCTGATGTTGGAGACGTTGATTTATGATCGTTTTAAACAGATTTCATTTTATAAAAGTCATACATGGCGATAAATACATGCAGTAATGAGACAAAGTAGCCCCCAAAGGAATCTTATTTCCGTTACTTTAATATTATCCATATTCCAAACTTAGTTGGCACATGTCTTTTCTATGGTGGTATTGGATAGTGTGTAAAACTCGTATATTGGTGTTGTAGACATGGCAACCCCTGTTCCAGTCACCACCACAAAGACACCGAGTCCCTACAATGAACTGTTTCACATCAAACCACTCTGAATCTGGTTCTGTGTACATCTCAACCACTGAATTACAGAGATTATGATTTCTGAAATAGTGGGATTCCCCTTTGAGTGTGCTGACTGGGTCAAAAACTTCATCATAATTATGGAAAGCATATGAACGGTAGGAGATGTTTCTAATCCAGCCTATTTTTTTTTTTTTTAAGTTTATTATTATTAATAATGACTTGCGCTTATAATAAGTCCATTACGGTCCCACACGAAATAGCCTCAGTTGCACATGAGGACGTGTGCTGCGTTGATTGGTGATATTATGAAGCTAGTGGTGGAAGATGCCCCCTATCCTTTTTGTATAATTTCTTATTGTATTCCTTTTAAGAGTGTTTTTATCACTGGCCTTGTTCGAGCTAATAGAATTCGAGCAGTCTATTCATTTATACCAAACTAACACCTGATTTGAGGATTCCTTTCTTGTTGGCATGTTATGTATCTCCCTGGTATGGTTATGCAAACAGCTTACAGCATCATTGTGAAGAACATAGCTGTGATATGTTGCTTGAATTGATACATGAGGTAACCAGCGAAAATGGGAAATAAACAATACACGAATGAATTAGTCGGTTATTTTTATTTTTTATATTTTTTTATTATATTGCTCATTTTACAGCAGCTATTTTATCAAGGTTTTCTGAGTAAAGTCAGTTTATATGCTGATTTTAATGTACGGCTCTGGAAATGCTTCTTAAATCAGCATCTCCACATGTACAGCAGGTTCTCAGTGAGGAACCGAAGGTTGGGTTCTAGCTTCACTGGCAGATACAGTGAGCGTCTGGTTCATAAGAACAAGGTCCAGCAGCCAACACACAGGACAACACAGCTACAGACCGGCAGAGGGCCACACCCACTCTCTACTGACCGTGATGAGCGCCACCTCATTCCAATGTCCCTTACCCACCGTAAGATGACCTCGAGTGACCTACAGAGAGACTGGCGAGCGGCGGCTGGGGTGAAACGCACAGCGAGCATGGTTCTAAAAACAGGCTTCTGGAGGTCATTAGTGATTTTCTAAATAAACAGATCTAATACAATATCTGATCTGGAGTCTGGGAGACATGGTTCCAGTAGAGTAGAGAATCAAACAGAACTGGGGGATTCTGGTCCAACACAAACCCAGAACCTGTACATCTAGAGACACTGATCAGTTACAGGTGGGCTCTTAAATTTTTCCGGAGCTGTATTGTTATATAGTTAATTGGTTGACGTGTAAACAGGGTGTGTTAGAGTGGTTGTGTGCAAATTCTGACGTGAATGTTCCCATTCTGTCCAGCAGAAACTGAGCGACCTCCTCATCCGTCCATACATTTTAACCCTCCTTGAAACTACCGTCACCATTGTTATCAGTTACTATAACACCACAAGGGCCAGAACGTACCCGGAACACCATTTAAGGTGGAACAGGAAACCTGGAAGAAGAAGCCGGAGAATGTCAGAGAATATTTCCAGCACTGAAAAATAATAGGATATCTGGATGGACTAAATCAGTCTGTACTGAATCAACCTGAGAACAGGAGCTGGAACGCTGAACAGAAGTGAAAGATCTGTGGTGTTTTAGTGAGGATCAGATACTGGATCATAACCTACATGACTTACCAGGAAAACCCGTTTCGTTTACTTACTTCTTTTTTATGGGCCCTGATTCTGTTAACAGGAATTCACTGATACACACACACACGCTGGCGTAGAGCCGCGTGCCCGCTTTAATGGAGGCTGATGTACATATACATACAATATTCATATTTAACGACCTCATAATTCTGGGGATCCAGTGATACACATGAGGCAAAGATACACAGAATGATACAGGGGTGGTTTTTTGGAAAGACCCGTTCATCTAAGCTGTTGAAATTCCAGCTAGGACCCGGAATACCAAATATGGGCATAACACAGACTGCAGAATGATGTACGACTTCAGTGCTAAGGTTAAAGAGAGATGACCTGTTCTACATTCTGTAAGGACAAGCTAACCCATCCTCTACATTTTGAGGCACAATTCAATCAATTGATCAATCAATCAATAAATGAATCAATTAATCAATCAATATTTATTTGTATAGCGCTTTTTACACCTTGTGTCTCAAAGCAGCTTCACAGAAAATCAGTTTGTTATACAGGAAAAGGAAAACAGAGTCCGTAGGACAGACGTAGGAAAGGGGAAACCTGGTCCGAGCCCCCCATGAGCAAGCCAGAGGCAACAGTGGCGAGGAAGAACTCCCTTGAGTGAGGAAGAACCTTGAGAGGAACCAGGCTCAAGGGCAGAACCCAACCTCCTCAGGTCGAACCTGCTCAATGAGAAGCTACAACCAGAAGGAGGTGTGGGATTGCAGTGCTGTTGGGAGAGAAGATAAAGGGGACCAGGATCAATAACTGATGATCAATTTAGACTGATATGATCAATATTTATTGAGCTACACATACAGAAGTCTGTCTCTCATGTAGTGGTGTTCGATAACGGTGCCCTGTGATAATCCATGCCATGCATCTTGAATATTCTCACACAGTTCCCATCAGATTTTGTGGTTGGGGTGGAGGTGGAGTGACCAGGCCTTGATGTTTATCCTGGCGCCGACCCTCGTTGGTCATCTACACCAAGACAAAGAAGAGTCCAAGCCCCCAAAGAGCAGGAGGAAGAAAACTCGAGAGGAACCAGTAGTGAAAATGGGAACCCATCCTATTCGGGCTGACCCTGCGTAGTGGCAAACACAAAAGGGATAAGAGTTTACAATTACAGGCGATACTGAATAAGAACTGGTAGGAACGGTTCGATGGAAGATGATGATGAAGGTCTAATAGTTCAGGAGAAGTGGTGAGTGTTTTTGGGACAGAGGATGGGTGCGGTGGACTCTGAAGACGTCACTGAAGATGACCCGTTGCAATTCTGAGTCACTCCATGACAGTCTGATACGACACCATTGCAGTCTTTGGTGATGTTGATGCTGTGATAACGGTCTTCGTGCATGGAGTTCTGCGTCATGTAGTCGCCTGTCAACGGTGCAGGCGCCAACAGGATGACTCATGCAGTAGCGTTGCTGCTCACTGAATGTCATCCGTCGTAGCAGTTGGCCTGGACAGCTCGTCAGTTCCCCCTCTACATGGTTCATGTAGATCTCATAGATCTCAGTACCCCGATAAGACCATGCTGCCTCCTGGAGCCCTATGCCATGACTCCTCTCAAACTCTTCCCTAGTGCATACTCGGCCTGCAAAGGATGATATCAACACAACAGCACCAGTCAGAATGGAAAGCATGCACGACAGGGCGAGCTTTTATAGTCAGTGATGTACAGCGATAAGGCCTGCTTATGCTTGGCCAAGCGTGAAACTCGAGTCATTCACAAGTCTCTTGATGTCACACCTACCTGCCAAGTTTCCTTCCTGTCAAAATAACAGAAACACCATACAAACTAGTTATGTTGGTAGGCCGTTTCATCAGAAACACCTATAGTAGGTGCACTTGAGTGATAGTTTCCATGACGATGGATTTCAAGTGGCGTGTTAGCAGGAGGCTAAAGTCGACACCTTTAATGGCTGCTTCACATTACACACATCTGAAGCTCGTGAACGACTTTACCATGTGTTTGAGCTGTATGGATCAGTTTTACAGTGACTCTTTCAGACTCAGCCGCAGAGCTGACTACGCCAAACAGACGGTCACAGTCGGTGATGTATCCAGAACCTCCAGATGAGCTTTCCTTCTTTTCCAGTGGGTCCCGAAGTAGGATTGGTTGATTCACTTCCTGATTCTGTTAGTGGTTAATCTAACATGTAAGGCCTCTAGCTCCTGATGTCCTAACCAGTAGGAGAGCTCCCTCGGCTGGGCATACTTTGAGGAATATCAGTGATGTACAGTGATAAGGCCTGTCTATGCTTGGGTCACATGCTTGGCCAAGCATCAAACTCGAGTCATTCACATGTCTCTTGATGTCACACCTACCCACCAAGTTTCCTTCCTGTCAAAATAACAGAAACACCATACAAACTAGTTATGCTGGTAGGCCGTTTTATCAGAAACACCTAAAGTAGGTGCACTAGAGTGATAGTTTCCATGACGATGGATTTCAATTGGCGTGTTAGCAGGAGGCTAAAGCCGACACCTTTAATGGCTGCTTCACATTACACACATCTGAAGCTTGTGAACGACTTTACCATGTGTTTGAGCTGTATGGATCAGTTTTAGACTCAGCCGCAGAGCTGACTACGCCAAACAGATGGTCACAGTCGGTGATGTATCCAGAACCTCCAGATGAGCTTTCTTTCTTTTCCAGTCGGTCCCGAAGGTTAATCTAACATGGTGGTTAATCTAACATGTAAGGCCTCTAGCTCCTGATGTCCTAACCAGTAGGAGGGATCCCTCGGCTGGGCATACTTTGGGGAAACAACCATTTTTAAAAAATTATATTAGTGTTGTACAGCGATAAGGCGTGCCTATGCTTGGGTCACATGCTTGGCCAAGCGTGAAACTCGAGTCATTCACATGTCTCTTGATGCCACCAAGTTTCCTTCCTGTCGGTTGATTCCTAAAGGGTGCGACTACTTCTTAAAGATGATGATTGTATATCGGAACACTTGAATTTTTTTCACTTTAAAACCTACACAAATGTGGGATTCCGGCGTCTGCACACGTCGGTGTAAATGTAGGGCAGTTCTAGCGAACACCGGTCCCAGCTGTGAGTGAGTGTGCTCTGAGGAAGCCTATTCAGCCTATGTGTGTGTGCGTGTGTGTGCATGCCTGTGTGTATGTGAAATAGAGAGGTTTACCACAGAGAGAGGAAACACACAGGCACATACAATAGCTCGGGGCGTCTGAAAAAAAAAAAAAAACGAGAAATATTAAACCCTGTTCCAGCTGACCCGACCAGCGCAGACTCAGTAACCGGCCTGCAGGTAGAAGGCAACACTCTGAAAGTGAACATCTGACAGCAGTGGTTAGGTTTGCAGGAGGGCTGAGCACGGGGAAGGCCGTGCAGCAAGGGGCTGTAGGCGTGACGCTCAGTGGGTGGCAGTTGCGAAGAAAGTGAAGAAACGCCGTAGAGCCATCCGGAGAGCCTTCACATGTGAGTTAACACTTCTTTCATTCTGGTTTTTAATGCCCCTTGTTCTTCTACTCGTTAGGAGTTATAGTACGTTAGTCTGAACGAGCGTACCGTAGATCATGGGCTGCTGCACTGACTTGTACTTGAGCATGATGTACATGAGCATGTACATCACAGACAAAACTGATTGACAGATGGACCTCATCACCTTTTTTTGACCTCTGATGAACATCCCTCACTTCAAAGCTCTCATTTTGAGTGTTCAGTTTTCAGCTTCGGTCTTTTAAAAGCACTCAGACCCTCTGAGACCCATATATGGATCCATACCTCACTTCCTAACTCTCACACATTGCATATAAGACTCATAGCAGGTGCATCACCGAATAATATAAACCCTCAGTTTGAAGGGTTTCCAGGGCTTGATGATGTCATCACGAACCAACGGGCTGTAGCCCCCCTCTAAAACATTAGAATCTGATCAGTTTAGATGTCGGCTTAGATACAAGTCATGATGTGCAAGGGGGTGGCCAAAATAACAGAAACACCATACAAACTAGTTATGTTGGTAGGCCGTTTTATCAGAAACACCTAAAGTAGGTGCACTAGAGTGATAGTTTCCATGACGATGGATTTCAAGTGGCATGTTAGCAGGAGGCTAAAGCCGACATGAACCTTTAATGGCTGCTTCACATTACACACATCTGAAGCTCGTGAACGACTTTACCAAACAGCCGGTGATGTATCCAGAACCTCCAGATGAGCTTTCTTTCTTTTCCAATCGGTCCAGCAGGATTGGTTGATTCACTTCCTGATTCTGTTATTGGTTAATCTAACATGTAGGATATCTAGCTCCTGATGTCCTAACCAGCAGGAGAGCTCCCTCGGCTGGGCATACTTTGAGGAAACAAATATTTTTAAAAAATGATGTCCAGATTATAACCCTTTTCTTTGGCTTCTTTGACAGAGCTGATTCACCCTCATTTGTTTTTGTGGTAAACAAGAAGTTTGACCCTCCATTTGTCCAAATATGGGTTCTCAAACTTCTCACAACATAAAATGGTGATTTAGCGCTCTTTTTTTTAATAGCTATCTACCCATCGAGTGGTCCTACTGAGCACGCTCATATCAGCATAGTAACTCAGGGTTTCGTAATGTTAAGATCCAGATTCAGCTTAATAACCAGGTAAACTTGTTTATAAGCTGATATAGACTATCAGAACATCCTAGTTACTCTTTTAATGCTGGTGACATTACCAATCAGGACATTCTCCAGATCCTTATTTGAATTTCCCCCGGCCGCCTTAAATGGTGCTGCGGTTGCATTCCGGTGCCTGAGGTTTTATAATAACTGCTGCACCATTTAAGAAGGAATGGAACATTTCAACAACAGTAAATAAGAAGCTCAGTTCAGCCTTGTAGTGTTTTTGATAAGGAGATTTAAGCTATCAAAAAATATCCTACCCGGAGTTTTGTATGGAACTACCTATCCTCACTGTCCAAAGAAAAACATGTATCTCCATTTTTGTTGATTTTTACTTTTATACCTCATTTGATCACATGAGCTGCTCTCTACACTGTGTTGAAATTTCCTAAAGAATGGACCAACAGAAATGGCCCAAAGCTGCTTGGAAAGACGTCTGGTTCCATTGACTTCCATTCAAATGAAATGAGGTTTTTGGCCTCTCCTGTAAAGTTGCCATTTTGGAGATACCTGTTTTTCTTTGGACAGCGACGATATACATATAGTAGGACATTTCGACATGGATTCAGATTCGAGATTTAATACAGGTCCTCCAGCGGGTTCTGTAGCAGCCCCAAATTTGAGCTTAAAAATTTGAAATGGGAGAGTCTTCTTCTACAGCCAGCGTGTGGTTTGTCCGTTTTCTGCTACTGTAGCAACACTGCGGCTCTACATTGCAGGCAGCCTCCGTTAGAAGACGAGCCGCTTCTATATAAAGGGATATAAAGGCTCATTCTACGCTAACGACAACACAAGGACTTGTAGTTACAGATAATTCGACACTATATTTCTGCTCATAGATCCCTGGAAATCGTACATCCTGTTCTTTTAAAGAGCATGCTAAGGCATAATGCTATAACTGAACTAAAAACATTCCTCACTGGTGATTCATGGAAATAAGAATATGAATTTCCATCACCTCAGTCACACCTGGTTAGTGGTGGTCCTGAGGTGGTCTCTTTCCAGCGATGAATGTTGTAGACACAACTCATAACATAACTGTAAACCTACGTGGGCACTTCCATTTACATTTACATTTACCGCATTTAGCTGACGCTCTTATCCAGAGTGACTTACAAGGGTATTCATATGACAGGTGGGCCAGTGTAGTGTTAGGAGTCTTACCCAAGGGCTCTTATTGGTGTAGCACAGCATAGTTACCCAGACTGGGATTCGAACCCCAGTCTCCCACATTGTGGTGGTGGCTCTCCGGTGGGTAGCGGTGTTATCCGCTATATCCAACCACCATTACTTACATGGTAGGTGTTTCTAATAAAATGGCCAGTAAAAAAGTTTTGTGTGGGGTTACTGTTATATATGGGCTCTAAATGTAAATAAGATGGATTCATTACATGTATGGCGTTTAGCTGACACGCTTATCCAGAGCAACAAGGTTAATCGTATTACAGGGAGGCCAGAGTAGTGTTAGGAGTCTTGCCCAGGGACTGGTGTAGCACAGCATGCTCACCCAGACCAAGAATTCCAACCCCAGTCTCCCACATGTGGTGGTGACTCCGTGGCGGGTAGTGGTGTTATCCACTGAGCTACACAACCCACATAGCGTAATGTGAATATACACCATGTGTCTCAGTTTTTGTCGATTTTAAATTTCATGCATCATTTAATCACATGAGCTCATTTAATGAGGAATGGAGCAACAGAAATGGCCCACAATGGCTTTGAATAAACTCTGGTTCCATTGACTTACATTATGATTAAAGGGGGGTTGCGCTCTCCTGTAAAGGTATATTGGGCAGTGACATTATGAAAGAAGGTGATGTGTTTTTTTATTCACCATTAAAACCAGCCAGTTACAGGTCACTTTTCTCAAAAGCCCGCCCCTAAATATCGATTGTCCAATCATAGCTTAGGAACTAAAACAGTGCCTCTGGTAAGCCTCATATCGTCGCTGTCCAATGAAAAACATGTATCTCCATTTTTGTCCATTTTGACTTTTATGCATCATTTGAAAACAGCAGCTGCTGTTTACACTGTGGTAGAATTGCATGATAAGTGGACTAACAGATAAGGCCCAAAAGTGCTTGGAAAGACGTCTGGTTCCATTGACATTAAAATTGAATGAGGTTTTTGGCCTCTCCTGGAAATTTGCAGTTTTGGAGATACTTGTTTTTCTTTGGACAGCGATGATATCTTACAGTACTGTTACTTTGGATCCTTATGTACACGTATGTACATAAAGTACTTTTGCAGGTTAACAGTTTTCACGTAAAGAATAAAGCACTGGTTTAATTTAACTGCTTTATGGAGCGTATCTCCACTCCAGTGTGCTTCCTCCACCACTGGATAACCGAGACGTCTGAAGGTCATATCTGTACAGTTGGTTATCACTGATATCACACTACGGCCCCCTCGTCCCTAGGTTTGGAAAGAAAGCTCAAATTTCACCAGTGATTACATCTGTTACAAACATACCAGCGAAATATGATGAAGACCCGGATAAGAGCAGAGAAAGTAGAAATAACCGAGCTAGAAGGATGTGGGCATGCTGTCGGCGGATTGCTTAATTTCCTTCTTTTTGTCTTACTTCATTTCCTCATCTTTCGTGTCGATGTCATGGTTACGCTGCCACAGCACGGATGGCGGAGCGGTGGCAGCTTTCTGAAAGAGGCATAAACACACATCCTGAAAAGATTATGACCCCACCCAGCTGAACAGAGACGATGAAAAGATTAGATGATGAGCCAACAAACAGTGTGAGCAGGTGAGAAACCAGCGTCTTCACATCGTTATATCAAACAGTGGTTAAACAAAGTGGCCAGTTAGGGACAGGACAGAGCGGGTGTTTCTAATAAAGTGGCCAGTTAGTGACAGCACATGGTGGGTGTTTCTAATAAAGTGGCCAGTTAGTGACAGCACATTGGGGGTGTTTCTAATAAAGTGGCCAGTCAGTGACAGCACATGGTGGGTGTTTCTAATAAAGTGGCCAGTTAGTGACAGCACATGGTGGGTGTTTCTAATAAAGTGGCCAGTTAGTGACAGCACAGTGTGGGTGTTTCTAATAAAGTGGCCAGTTAGTGACAGCACATGGTGAGTGTTTCTAATAAAGTGGCCAGTCAGTGACAACACATGGTGGGTGTTTCTAATAAAGTGGCCAGTTAGTGAAAGCACATGGTGGGTGTTTCCAATAAAGTGGCCAGTCAGTGACAACACATGGTGGGTGTTTCTAATAAAGTGGCCAGTTAGTGACAGCACATGGTGGGTGTTTCTAATAAAGTGGCCAGTCAGTGACAGCACATGGTGGGTGTTTCTAATAAAGTGGCCAGTCAGTGACAGCACATTGTGGGTGTTTCTAATAAAGTGGCCAGTTAGTGACAGGACATGGCGGGTGTTTCTAATAAAGTGGCCAGTTAGTGACAGGACATGGTGGGTGTTTCTAATAAAGTGGCCAGTTAGTGACAGCACATGGTGGGTGTTTCTAATAAAGTGGCCAGTTAGTGACAGCACAGGGTGGGTGTTTCTAATAAAGTGGCCAGTTAGTGACAGCACATGGTGGGTGTTTCTAATAAAGTGGCCAGTTAGTGACAGCACAGAGCGGGTGTTTCCAATAAAGTGGCCAGTTAGTGACAGCACAGGGTGGGTGTTTCTAATAAAGTGGCCAGTTAGTGACAGCACATGGTGGGTGTTTCTAATAAAGTGGCCAGTTAGTGACAGCACATGGTGGGTGTTTCTAATAAAGTGGCCAGTTAGTGACAGGACATGGCGGGTGTTTCTAATAAAGTGGCCCATTAGTGACAGAACAGAGCGGGTGTTTCCAATAAAGTGGCCAGTTAGTGACAGCACATGGTGGGTGTTTCTAATAAAGTGGCCAGTTAGTGGAAGCACATGGTGGGTGTTTCTAATAAAGTGGCCAGTTAGTGACAGCACATGGTGGGTGTTTCTAATAAAGTGGCCAGTTAGTGACAGGACATGGCGGGTGTTTCTAATAAAGTGGCCAGTTAGTGACAGCACATGGCGGGTGTTTCTAATAAAGTGGCCAGTTATTGACAGCACAGAGCGGGTGTTTCTAATAAAGCGGCCAGTCAGTGGAAGCACATGGTGGGTGTTTCTAATAAAGTGGCCAGTTAGTGGAAGCACAAGGTAGGTGTTTCTAATAAAGTGGCCAGTTAGTGACAGGACATGGTGAGTGTTTCTAATAAAGTGGCCAGTCAGTGACAACACATGGTAGGTGTTTCTAATAAAGTGGCCAGTTAGTGACAGGACAGGGCGGGTGTTTTTAATAATGTGGCCAGTTAGTGAAAGCACATGGTGGGTGTTTCTAATAAAGTGGCCAGTTAGTGACAGGACATGGCGGGTGTTTCTAATAAAGTGGCCAGTTAGTGACAGCACATGGCGGGTGTTTCTAATAAAGTGGCCAGTTATTGACAGCACATGGTGGGTGTTTCTAATAAAGTGGCCAGTTAGTGACAGGACATGGCGGGTGTTTCTAATAAACTGGCCAGTTAGTGAAAGCACATGGTGGGTGTTTCCAATAAAGTGGCCAGTCAGTGAAAGCAAAAGATGGGTGTTTCCAATAAAGTGGCCAGTTAGTGACAGCACATGGCGGGTGTTTCTAATAAAGTGGCCAGTTAGTGACAGCACATGGCGGGTGTTTCTAATAAAGTGGCCAGTTAGGGACAGCACATGGTGGGTGTTTCTAATAAAGTGGCCAGTCAGTGACAGCACATTGTAGGTGTTTCTAATAAAGTGGCCAGTTAGTGACAGGACATGGCGGGTGTTTCTAATAAAGTGGCCAGTTAGTGACAGGACAGGGCGGGTGTTTCTAATAAAGCGGCCAGTCAGTGGAAGCACATGGTGGGTGTTTCTAATAAAGTGACCAGTTAGTGACAGCACATGGTGGGTGTTTCTAATAAAGTGGCCAGTTAGTGACAGCACATTGCGGGTGTTTCTAATAAAGTGGCCAGTCAGTGACAGCACATGGTGGGTGTTTCTAATAAAGTGGCCAGTTAGTGACAGCACATGGTGGGTGTTTCTAATAAAGTGGCCAGTTAGTGACAGCACATTGCGGGTGTTTCTAATAAAGTGGCCAGTCAGTGACAGCACATGGTGGGTGTTTCTAATAAAGTGGCCAGTTAGTGACAGCACATGGTGGGTGTTTCTAATAAAGTGGCCAGTTAGTGACAGCACATGGTGGGTGTTTCTAATAAAGTGGCCAGTTAGTGACAGCACATTGCGGGTGTTTCTAATAAAGTGGCCAGTCAGTGACAGCACATGGTGGGTGTTTCTAATAAAGTGGCCAGTCAGTGACAGCACATGGCGGGTGTTTCTAATAAAGTGGCCAGTCAGTGACAGCACATTGTAGGTGTTTCTAATAAAGTGGCCAGTTAGTGACAGGACATGGCGGGTGTTTCTAATAAAGTGGCCAGTTAGTGACAGCACATGGTCGGTGGTTCTAATAAAGTGGCCAGTTAGTGACAGGACAGGGCGGGTGTTTCTAATAAAGT
>JAMWET010005019.1:67500-130000 GCA_024036415.1 Prochilodus magdalenae
GCTCTTTTGAGAGAGAGACAAACTGTAAATGTCTATTTCACTTAAATGTTTTTTATGGAAATTGGTAGGGCTGTACCCGACTCAGAATTTTGCCAGTTGAATCGGATTCGCCCGTCCTGGTCGACGATTCAACTATTCGTTCTTGTTTTTTCTCCATGTACATTATCTAGTAATCAGTTCAGATCTGATCCTCCTCATTTAGAGAGTCAGCAGAGTCACAGGAACATACTTCTGAACTAAAAGAGGCGGGGCTTATGATGATCGATCTGAACTGGAGCGCCTATTTATGCTAAACATTAGCGCTTATAGCTTATAGTCTTTATAACTTCACTTCTAACAGCTTCTTCAGTAGGAGGACCCTTCGTCTCTCATCTCTCATAAATAATGAACTGCTAAATAAAACCAGATTAGTCCATATTTAAATTATTTATAGGGTATTATTCCCCGCGCTGAAATCATTATCTCTTATTTATCAGCAGGCGTATTAAGTGACTGTACTTATCTTTAAATAAAGATAATCTCAGCTGTAGACGAATAAATATAAATATCTGTAATTTAGATTCTAAAATAATGGAATTATAACTAAACAAACATCTTCGGTCTGTTTCTCCTTCACCGCAAACAGCCGTTACGTCTAAACCGTAAGTCAGCTCCCTCGCTTGGAGCAGTGTTGGACATCTGACTAAATGAAGAGCAGAATTCGGTTTAATTTATTCGGATTCTCTTCTTCAGAAGCTCCTCCTACTTTTTCTGAGACATCGTTCCCTCCGTGTTTCTCAGCTTCACAGCTTTAGCTTCCTTCAACAGTGAACCGCCAGCGCACGTCGTCACGTGGATTTAATTTTTTGCAAGCACGTGCCATAGTCCAGCTAGAATTTAAATATATATTTATTACCCCCTTTAATAATTATTAAAATGTCTTTTTACATTCTTAAAGTTCTTGTGCATGTTTGTAAGCTTTAGTCTGTTTTACGAAGAAAAAAAAGGTCACAGTTGTCAGTCGACTTAAAGGGTCTCCGACTGACGATTCGACTCGTCGACTTCTAGAGGGCAGCCCTAGACACTGGTGATCTGAGCAAACATGAGCGACATGGTGTGGAATGACCAGTGAGTATTAAATGCTATGGGGAATTATAAGAAGTGCTGAGAATGCTGTATAACTGGCTTGTGTAAGTCTGTATCTCTGTAGGCTGGCGACTGAAATGTACTACTTCCTCTACACCATGGTTCCCCCAAAGGGGAATTTCATGTGTGAAGACTCTTTTGAAGACTGCTCTTCCAGTTAGTCAACGCGCTCACTGACGGGGAAAACAGACGGAATATGAACGCACCTTCACCTTTCGGGGCTTTCCGGCTTCCTTGATAGATAAGAAGCGAGTCTTTAAAAGTGTGAGGGATTCAATTTCAGTTCAGGGAATAAAAGCAGAACCCGTTTCAAACAGGGATGTTGTTCGAGTGTTTTCAGGAGACTCACTTTCAGGTTCACAATCAAATCTGCAGCCACACCTCCAAACTTCAGCCTGAGAAGCTGGTTAACCATGTTCTCCTGATCCCACACATTCAGTGGTGTTGAGATCTGGTCTCTGGCGCCGTCAGTCTCTTGTTTTGAGAACCCCAGCAGCTTCTTTGTTAGATGTGTGTGTCTCCTTTTCTCAGTGAGGAGCTTCTCGACCTGCTACACCTCCTTTCAGACCCACAGCGCTAAGCTGTCTTCTTGCGGCTGAGGGATGGACTGAAATGCCTGTGGATGTTTTCAGATCTGAAGCAGCAGGGGAGCTTGATCTTCTGCTCTCTCTGAAAGATGAAAGTGGTCTTTATCAGATGGGGACAGATTTGATGGTCTACCAGGTGGTTCTTCTGTGTGGTTGTTAAGAGACCGGTTTTCTCGTTAGTAGCTTTTTCGTAAACTCCGTTTGCCTCAACTTACTAAATCACGTATAGATTTTAAAACAGTGTTAGGACTGGATGCACAGTGTGGCAGGTATTCACATTAGAGAGAGTATAATTTTAACGCAGGCTATAATGAGCCATGATGCGATCATTAATTAGCACCAATGGTGTTCAGGTAGTGATGTGCATATTTCCGCTTATATCGAAGTAACCCTCTGAGCTATCTCACTCTCAGTCTTTTTTCTTTTTTCTTTTTTCAGTTTTGGTTTTCTCAGCTGCTCAACATGTCAACTTCCTTTTACGTGCATGTGTGTGTGTGTGTGTGTGCATGCGCACATATGTCTATGTATAGCCCGTATGTGTGTGCGCATGTGTGCATGCGTGTGCATGAGTGTGCACACAAACTCTCTTAAAATGTATTCAGGAAATCTTTACTGTCGTATCAATACTGCACCAAATTATGTTAAAGCAGCTTGAGAACTTTTATGATGTGTAAGCATTCCGTGATAAATGGGCCAGTCCACAATCCCCAGCCCAAAATTACATTATCTTGCATTGCATTGAATGATAAGAATATTTTTGTTCACTGTGCAGAAGTGACACAAATGACAAAATGTAAACAGTATATTAATGCACATATCATAATAAATCATTGGCACCAAACGGCCCACACCTATCTGTTTTTCTTTAGGTCAGTTTGTAGGGTTTGTGGTTAAAATGTATTTGTGCATGATGGCATCTGGATCAGATCAGGATCTAAAGTGCTGTAGGGTAAATATGCAGGGTAAACTGGTGGAACCTTTATGGGCAGATTTAAAGTGCTGTAGGGTAAATAGGTGGGGCAAAACAGCTGTAAGCTGTATGGGCGGATCTAAAGTGCTGTAGGTGGGGCTAAACAGCTGTAAGCTGTATGGGCGGATCTAAAGTGCTTTAGGTGGGGCTAAACAGCTGTAAGCTGTATGGGCGGATCTAAAGTGCTGTAGGTGGGGCTAAACAGCTGTAAGCTATATGGGCGAATCTAAAGTGCTGTAGGGTAAATAGGTGGGGCTAAACAGCCATAAGCTTTATGGGTGGATCTGAAGTGCTGTAGGGTGAATAGGTGGGGCTAAACAGCCATAAGCTTTATGGGTGGATCTAAAGTGCTGTAGGGTGAATAGGCGGAGCTAAACAGCTGTAAGCTATATGGGCGAATCTAAAGTGCTGTAGGGTAAATAGGTGGGGCTAAACAGCCATAAGCTTTATGGGCGAATCTAAAGTGCTGTAGGGTGAATAGGCGGAGCTAAATAACTGTAAGTTATATGGGCGAATCTAAAGTGCTGTAGAGTGAATAGGCGGAGCTAAACAGCTGTAAGCTATATGGGTGGATCTAAAGTGCTGTAGGGTGAATAGGCGGAGCTAAACAACTGTAAGCTATATGGGTGGATCTAAAGTGCTGTAGGGTGAATAGGCGGAGCTAAACAGCTGTAAGCTGTATGGGCGGATCTAAAGTGCTGTAGGGTGAATAGGCGGAGCTAAACAGCTGTAAGCTGTATGGGCGGATCTAAAGTGCTGTAGGGTGAATAGGCGGAGCTAAACAGCTGTAAGCTGTATGGGCGGATCTAAAGTGCTGTAGGGTGAATAGGCGGAGCTAAACAGCTGTAAGCTGTATGGGCGGATCTAAAGTGCTGTAGGGTGAATAGGCGGAGCTAAACAGCTGTAAGCTGTATGGGCGAATCTAAAGTGCTGTAGGGTAAATAGGTGAGGCTAAACAGCCATAAGCTTTATGGGTGGATCTGAAGTGCTGTAGGGTGAATAGGCGGAGCTAAACAGCTGTAAGCTTTATGGGCGAATCTAAAGTGCTGTAGGGTGAATAGGCGGAGCTAAATAACTGTAAGCTATATGGGCGGATCTAAAGTGCTGTAGAGTGAATAGGCGGAGCTAAACAACTGTAAGCTATATGGGCGGATCTAAAGTGCTGTAGGGTGAATAGGCGGAGCTAAATAACTGTAAGCTATATGGGCGGATCTAAAGTGCTGTAGAGTGAATAGGCGGAGCTAAACAACTGTAAGCTGTATGGGCGGATCTAAAGTGCTGTAGGGTGACTAGGTGGGGCTGAACGGCTGTAAGCTGTATGGGCGGATCTAAAGTGCTGTAGGGTGAATAGGCGGAGCTGAACGGCTGTAAGCTGTATGGGCGGATCTAAAGTGCTGTAGGGTGAATAGGCGGAGCTAAACAGCTGTAAGCTGTATGGGCGGATCTAAAGTGCTGTAGGGTATATAGGTGGGGCTGAACAGCTGTAAGCTATGTGGGCGGACCTGAGGTGCTGTAGGGTGAATAGGTGGGGCTGAACAGCTGTAAGCTGTATGGGCAAATCTAAAGTGCTGTAGGGTGAATAGGCGGAGCTAAACGGCTGTAAGCTGTATGGGCGGATCTAAAGTGCTGTAGGGTGAATAGGCGGAGCTAAACGGCTGTAAGCTGTATGGGCGGATCTAAAGTGCTGTAGGGTGAATAGGTGAGGCTAAGATCTAGAGTGTTGTTGGCTGTATGGGTTGATCTAAACTGCTATAGGCTAAGTCGGTAGAGCTATTCTGCTATACAATGAATGTGTTGTGCTAAACTGCTGTGGTCTGAATGGGTGGGGCTAAACTTTTGCAAGCTGATTGGGCAGGGCTAAACTGAACAGTTAGGTAGCCTGTATGTATGTGTTGGTTATCAAAGCTATTCAGTCAAAGCATGCTTTTTTTAAGTACTGGGAAGGGAATGGTACGTGGAAACTTTAAGGATGTTAAAGTTACATGTCAAAATGTTCTCTCTCTCTCTCTCTCTCTCTCTCTCTCTCTCTCTCTCTCTCTCTCTCTCTCTCTCTCTCTGCTGCAGACCTTCCTGCTAGTTCCTGACTCCTCTTCCCAAAACAAAGTGCTGTGCATGTCTCTGGGAGGGCAGAGGGACCCCGTTCAAGACTTCCCCATTCATCAGACAGGCTCAGGTGAGAGAAACCCGTGTTACGAAGCAGGTGTTTACACTCGACCTAATGAGAAACTGTAGAACAGACTCAGTCCATACCACAGTATCTACATTTAGAGCTTAGAGTTATACACTCGACCTAATGAGAAACTGTAGAACAGACTCAGTCCATACCACAGTATCTACATTTAGAGCTTAGAGTTATACACTCGACCTAATGAGAAACTGTAGAACAGAGTCATAGTGTATATACCACAGTACCTACATTTAGAGCTTAGAGTTATACACTCAACCTAATGAGAAACTGTAGAACAGACTCAGTCTATACCACAGTACCTACATTTAGAGCTTAGAGTTATACACTCTACCTAATGAGAAACTGTAGAACAGACTCAGTCTATACCACAGTACCTACATTTAGAGCTTAGAGTTATACACTCTACCTAATGAGAAACTGTAGAACAGACTCAGTCTATACCACAGTACCTACATTTAGAGCTTAGAGTTATACACTCGGCCTAATGAGAAACTGTAGAACAGACTCAGTCTATACCACAGTACCTACATTTAGAGCTTAGAGTTATACACTCGACCTAATGAGAAACTGTAGAACAGACTCAGTCTATACCACAGTACCTACATTTAGAGCTTGGAGTTATACACTCCACCTAATGAGGAACTGTAGGACAGATTCAGTCTATACCACAGTACCTACATTTAGAGCTTGGAGTTATACACTCGACCTAATGAGAAACTGTAGAACAGACTTAGTCTATACCACAGTACCTACATTTAGAGCTTAGAGTTATACACTCGACCTAATGAGAAACTGTAGGACAGACTCAGTCTATACCACAGTATCTACATTTAGAGCTTAGAGTTATACACTCGATCTAATGAGGAACTGTAGGACAGACTCAGTCTATACCACAGTACCTACATTTAGAGCTTAGAGTTATACACTTGACCTAATGAGAAACTGTAGAACAGACTCAGTCTATACCACAGTACCTACATTTAGAGCTTAGAGTTATACACTCGACCTAATGAGAAACTGTAGAACAGACTCAGTCTATACCACAGTACCTACATTTAGAGTTATACACTCGACCTAATAAGAACCTGTAGAACAGACTCAGTCTATACCACAGTACCTACATTTAGAGCTTAGAGTTATACACTCGACCTAATGAGAAACTGTAGAACAGACTCAGTCTATACCACAGTACCTACATTTAGAGCTTAGAGTTATACACTCGACCTAATGAGAAACTGTAGAACAGACTCAGTCTATACCACAGTACCTACATTTAGAGCTTAGAGTTATACACTCGACCAAATGAGAAACTGTAGAACAGACTCAGTGTATACCACAGTACCTACATTTAGAGCTTGGAGTTATACACTCGACCTAATGAGGAACTGTATAACAGACTCAGTCTATACCACAGTATCTACATTTAGAGCTTAGAGTTATACACTCGACCTAATGAGAAACTGTAGAACAGACTGTCTATACCACAGTACCTACATTTAGAGCTTAGAGTTATACACTCCACCTAATGAGAAACTGTAGAACAGACTCAGTCTATACCACAGTACCTACATTTAGAGCTTAGAGTTATACACTCGACCTAATGAAAACTGTAGAACAGACTCAGTCTATACCACAGTACCTACATTTAGAGCTTAGAGTTATACACTCGACCTAATGAGAAACTGTAGAACAGACTCAGTCTATACCACAGTACCTACATTTAGAGCTTAGAGTTATACACTCGACCTAATGAGGAACTGTAGAACAGACTCAGTCTATACCACAGTATCTACATTTAGAGCTTAGAGTTATACACTCAACCTAATGAGAAACTGTAGAACAGACTCAGTCTATACCACAGTACCTACATTTAGAGCTTAGAGTTATACACTCGACCAAATGAGAAACTGTAGAACAGACTCAGTGTATACCACAGTACCTACATTTAGAGCTTAGAGTTATACACTCGACCTAATGAGGAACTGTATAACAGACTCAGTCTATACCACAGTATCTACATTTAGAGCTTAGAGTTATACACTCGACCTAATGAGAAACTGTAGAACAGACTCAGTCTATACCACAGTACCTACATTTAGAGTTATACACTCGACCTAATAAGAACCTGTAGAACAGACTCAGTCTATACCACAGTACCTACATTTAGAGCTTAGAGTTATACACTCGACCTAATGAGAAACTGTAGAACAGACTCAGTCTATACCACAGTACCTACATTTAGAGCTTAGAGTTATACACTCGACCTAATGAGAAACTGTAGAACAGACTCAGTCTATACCACAGTACCTACATTTAGAGCTTAGAGTTATACACTCGACCTAATGAGAAACTGTAGAACAGACTGTCTATACCACAGTATCTACATTTAGAGCTTAGGGTTATACACTCCACCTAATGAGAAACTGTAGAACAGACTCAGTCTATACCACAGTACCTACATTTAGAGTGAGGTATTCATTCAACCAAATGAGAAACTGTAGAACAGACTCAGTATATTTATATCATACTGTGGGGTGCTCATGCTGAGCTACAGTGTACTGCGTAACACCACAAGTAACATTAAACTCTAGTTTTAGGCTTGAACGTGCTCCTCAGAGTGGAGTTACAACCTCATGGGTGAGAAAAGTCTCACATGCGAACTCCTGCAGATTAGTGTACTGTCGGGCGGGCTAACAGCAGAAGTGAAAAATGAAAGTGCTGAAATGCCAGTAGCAATGTCAGTATCGGAGTACACTCGCACATGACCACTGTCCCTGTGGAGTTCATGCTTTAGAGTGATTTTCATTCATCCCTCCGTCTACTGAACTGCTTATCCTTCCTGGTCACGGGGAAGATCCTGAAGCTTAGCCCAGCACTCACTGGGGAAGAAGGCAGGATTCAATCATGGACATTATTAATGGCACAATCTTCAGCTGTTCTTTACTTCTTCAGCTGTTTACTACCTCACCCCTGTCTGCTGCATCTGTAGCGCATAGCTGATTACCACAGACAGCAATTTCCCTGCGTTTAACAGAACAGAAATCGCTGACTGAAAACTTCTTTCCCAGTGGAAGTTTATTTAGAGTCAGTGTGTCTGTTCTGTTGGGAGCTAACTGTGAACTACAGATACGGCAGACCGGTAGAAAAGTCTTCAACAAGGTAAAAAAATAAAAATAAAAGTCCTCCATAATTTAATATCATTGTAGTGGCATTACAGTGGTGGTGGAACCAGGGGTCTCAATGTCTACAACACCAGTCTAGCCATTTTATTTACCATCCAAACCCACCAGTGAACCGACACGTGTCTTCTGAGGTTTTATATGGAATGCTGGTCGTGGTAAATCAGCGGCAAATCTGCCCCAGTGGTCCTTGTGTACTTTCACAGTTATACCTGTAAGATATATATATAAGATATATGATTAACAATATACATCATATAAATAGACTTGTTTGTTTTGTATGTTTGCACTTGGCCAACAGTAGCCCTGGTGACGTTTCCTGGTTCCTATCGCCTTCGTCTGAAAGTTAGCACCAGTTTTTCAGGTTTCTTTATTCGACTCAGCTTCTTGCACGCTTTCATCCTGTTTCTCTTTCTGTCTCTCTCTTTCTGTCTTCCTCGCTCACGTTCTATTCCTACAGCTCTGCACCTAGCCACATCTCACCTGGCCTTCTCTGACCTGCTGCAGCTGGTGGCCTTCTACACGTTAAGCAGGTAACGTCGTATTGAGATGTTTGCTGGTGTTTCGTGGTGTTGTCAAATGGGGTGTTCAGGGTCAGGTTCTACAGAAACAGGCGTGTGCAGGCACGTTTGAACTTGAAAGCTGAATGCGCATGGTGTTTATAGAAAGTACAGAAATGTACTGAGGCTATTTTTGGATATTTTTTATTTAAAATATTTAAATGTATATATTTGTATTTAATATGTTTAGTTGTAGAATTAGAATGAACATGATATTATTACTGATATTATTATTATTACTATTATTATTATTGATATACAGAGTACTGTATAATACAGTATAAGACAAGGCAATGTAACACAGCACAGTACAGTATCAAGCCGTTTTCAATTCAGTACAGCACTGTACATAACAGAACACAGGGCAGTACCGTGGCGTATAATACACTACTGCACTTTGTAGCACAGCACAAAGAATACAGTATTACGCAGTACAGCACAAAGAATACAGTATTACGCAGTACAGCACAGTAGAATACATTGCATTTCACTACAATGCAGGACTACACTGTCTAGCACAGTACATTACAGTACGGACAGTACAATACAGTGCAATGCAATACAGCACAGTACTATACAGCTTAGCACAGCACATTCCAGCACAGTGCAGTACGCCAGGAGCGCAGTACAGCACAGTACAGCACAGTATAACACAATAAGGTTTAGCACAGCACAATACAGTACAGCACAGTATAGCACAGTGCTATACAGATTAGCACAGCACAGTACATTCCAGCACAATAGAGTACAACAGGAGCACAGTACAGCACAGTATAGCACAGTACTATACAGCTTAGCACAGCACATTCCAGCACAATAGAGTACAACAGGAGCACAGTACAGCACAGTATAACACAATAAGGTTTAGCACAGCACAACAGAGTACAGCAGGAGCACAGTACAGTACAACAGGAGCACAGTACAGCACAGTATAGCACAGTACTATACAGCTTAGCACAGCACAGTACATTCCAGCACGATACTGTACAGCAGGAGCACAGTACAGCACAGTATAGCACAATAAGGTTTAGCACAGCACAATAGAGTACAGCAGGAGCACAGTACAGTACAACAGGAGCACAGTACAGCACAGTATAGCACAGTACTATACAGCTTAGCACAGCACAGTACATTCCAGCACAATACTGTACAGCAGGAGCACAGTACAGCACAGTATAGCACAATATGGTTTAGCACAGCACAATAGAGTACAGCAGGAGCACAGTACAGTACAACAGGAGCACAGTACAGCACAGTATAGCACAGTACTATACAGCTTAGCACAGCACAGTACATTCCAGCACAATACTGTACAGCAGGAGCACAGTACAGCACAGTATAGCACAATATGGTTTAGCACAGCACAATAAAGTACAACAGGAGCACAGTATAGCACAGTACTATACAGCTTAGCACAGCACAGTATATTCCAGCACAATAGAGTACAACAGGAGCACAGTACAGCACAGTAAAGCACAGTACTATACAGCACAACAGGAGCACAATACAGTACAGCGGGAGCACAGTACAGTACAGCAATAGCACAGTACTATACAGCTTAGCACAGCACAGTACATTCCAGCACAATAGAGTACAACAGGAGCACAGTACAGCACAGTAAAGCACAAGACTATACAGCTTAGCACAGCACAGTACATTCCAGCACAATACAGTACAACAGGAGCACAGTAGATATTCACTTTATATTATATTTACACTTTCGCTTTATCTCATCTCTCTCTCTGTCTTTCTCACTCTCTCTCTCTGTTTCCCTCTCTCTCTCTCTCTCGCTTCCTTTTTCTTTCAGAGACGTGTTGCCTATCTGTCTGTCCATCCCTTCATGGGTGCGCAGCTTGGCCGAAAAGCCAGGCCATCTCGTTACACAGCTGGGTCCAAGTTAGTCCTTTATTTTGTTTTCTCCTCTGACCTTTATTAAGCAGTCAGATTCTTTAAAAGAATTTTCCAGATTTTTTGTTAATGCTTATTGTGGCCTGATTAACCTGCTCGCTGATTAATCACTGATGTCTGTCATTATTCATCAGTGTTCATGTCTGATACTTTCAGAGACCTGGCTTTGTCCCTCATCAGATTTTCAGCCTGACAAAATGACTCCAGGAACACCAGACACTCAGGAAACCGTAATGTGCAGCATACAGGTATATATATTTCCTGGTAAACTTTTTCTTCCTTCTGAATAGCATTGCAATCCGACACCTCCTTCGAGGGTTTTAGCTGAGTGAGTGTCTACACAGTGTCTAGCAGAAACCAGCAGGCGGTTGATAATACCACAGTCTGTAGAAATTGGTTCTGAACGTCTTCAATGCTGACTTATACCACACAAAAACACATGACTGTACAGTGCCTCCTCCTGCCTTCATCCACATGGGGAACTCCATTGGGAACTCCACCAATTTGGGTTTGGTTGAGTGGTGCAGCGGATAACACCACAACCCATCCAGGAAGCTACCGTCCCATGTTGGTGACTGGGGTTCAGTTCTTGGTCTGGGTGATTACGCTGTGCTACACCAATAAGAGTCCTTGGGCAAGACTCCTAACAGCACATTGGCCTACCTGTAATATCTGTCGCTCTGGATAAGAGCGTCAGCTAAATGTCGTAAAAGTAAATATAACGAAAGCATCTACGTAATTAAGTGGTTAAGAAGTAAACACAGTTCAGAGCGGCTTCATGCGAAATCCTGTTCACAGTGGTAGTGATGGGAACCAGACGTCCACTCCTAAAAGCTCACTCACACAACGTTATTACATGCCTAAAAATACATGCCCGGTGCCCGATACACTGTTTTATGAAGTTCATTGCACAGTGATACATGCAGGCAACATTGTCCCGCTCAGATGACTAAAGAAATCTGAGTGTCTGCAATCTTCCATTTCACACCAAACCACTTTGAATGGCTGTTTACCACATGATCCTCTGCCAGTAAAGGTAACACAATGCCAGTGTTCATGCCACAGTTGGTTGCATCTCGCCTTGAGGCGTGGGTGACAGTTTTTTTTTTCAGCACAAGCATGTGAATACATGATTACAGAACATGAAAGCGGCCTGAACTACTTATTTCATGTGTTACTTCAGCCGTTTCACGTTGGATAAAATGCCATAAGGACACTTTTGGTAAGATGTTGTTTCACCTGTATTGATAAAGTGGACAGACTGAAGTTTCAATTGACCATGCTACGTGGGGGTCCAGACGAGGCGGCAGGATGCAAGTGCCAGTATATAAAGTTGACCAAACAAGATGAAACAAAAACACTAGGAAAACTAAGAAACAAAACACAACTGTGGGACAGGGAGACAGAAACAACCAACAGAGACAAAATCAAAGGGCAGGGAGACAGAACACCAAACAAGAACACAGGGGACTAGAGGGTGTATAAGTGAACAAGGACTAACAAGGAACACCTGGGAAGGGGCGGGGCTACAAACAAAGGACAGGTGAGGGGACTGACAAGGGGGCAGAGACAAACAGAAGCACATGGACATATAACAAAGGGCACATGGACATGGCAAGACAGAAAACCGAGACCAACAGGGACAAGACAGGATAGGACGTGACAGACCACATGTCAAACAATTACTCATGAAATTCAGCAAGTTTATATGCAGGAGCACCCAGCATTAGGGGAGGGGTCATTTCATGGGGGCCAAACCCCACCAACCAATCATCATACACCACTAAATCCACCCATGCTACTTTAGTGGTAAGCAACAAACACGGTGTGCACTGCTGCACTGCGCCGAAGAGTCGACCTTGGTCAACACATAAAGGGTTAATGGCACCACGTTGTACTGGACGCCTTTCAGGAATGCTCTATAGGTTGCGGTGAGATAAACAGAACTGGCAGATTGTCTGTAAATTTGGCTTTCCCTTTGATTTGATCCTGAATTTGTGGCTCCGTTGGACAGATCTATCATTTATCTCTCCTTTTTCTGATCATAATATCCGGCTCCTTTCATGGCAGTTGACGACCGCAAGTGGAGCTCTGTGCATCATCAACCCGCTGTATCTCCAAGAGCACGGGGACGAATGGCTCACCAATCAGCCAGGCGGCACACAACTCCTTCATCGTCAAGCCAACACGAGGCGGGACAGGCGGCTGAGCACAGCAAGGACCTGGGGAGGGGCCGGGATTAAGAAAAGAGCCCTCTCAGTGGACGAGCCCTCGTCCAGTTTCGACAGCTCAGGTGACAGAAAATCTCATTGTGTTTTACATTCACTGGCCATTTTATCAGAAACACCTACCTTATACATATCCAGTACGCCTAGCATTCATCGTGGGTCAGTTTCAGACTACAGGACCTCTATTGTCTGAGATTTCCTGAATCATGAGTGAATCTCAGTTACTTATGCAGAAATTCTCAACAAGCTGTATCTCTTCTCTCCAGCAGGGTCTCCAGTTAAGACCCCCATCACTCCAGTGACGCCGGGGGGCGTGGTTTTGCGAAGGTCAAGCACTGCCAGTAACCCGGATCCTCAGAGGAGGGTGAGCGCAGACTCACTGGGCAGTCAGCCCCCTCAGTCCCCCCACCGTGTGTCCTGGGTGGAGGATACGTTCTGGATGAACGTCCCACCTCCGTCCACCTCACTCCACCCTCCGTGTCTGGAGCTGGACTCCCTGTCCGTCAGCAGCGTGGAAGAGGAGCCTGAACCTGAAAACTCATCAAGCCCCTCCCAGTCCCATCCTTCGTCCCGCCTCCCACTGGCGAACAAGGTGAAGAACCGCCTCTCAGCGGTGAGCCTGGCTCTTGGGGGGCTTGTTTCCCCCCAGCGGAGGCTGTACAAGCGCATTCAGGAGATGAGCGAACGCAAAGACGGACCCTTTGCTGAGGCCGTAAGGGGCTTCATTGAGCAGACGCTGAGGGGTGCAGCAATTTATGGTGTGAGCAGTACGGAGATGCTGCAGGAAGTGCGCTCTTCTCTCACAGCCCTAAGGGAGACGCTGTATGACTACGCCGAAATCCAGGCCATTATAGACTGCCTGGGGGACACGCCCGATTTCGAATTGGGTAAGACATACACTGGTAAAATCACTATGCTGTTAAGTTCAGTGGGCATTGAAGTTGCCCGTGTCTTACATTTAGCATTTCACGTGGCCATTATTAAGATAAGATGAGAGGTTAGGTGAGGTGAGGTGAGGTGAGGTGAGGTGAGGTGAGGTGAGGTGAGGTGAGGTGAGAGAAGGTAAGGTAAGGTGAGGTGAGGTGAGGTAAGGTAAGATGAGGTGAGGTGAGATGAGGTGAGGTAAGATGAGGTGAGGTGAGGTGAGATGATAGAAGGTAAGGTAAGGTAAGGTGAGGTGAGGTAAGGTAAGGTAAGATGAGGTGAGGTGAGGTGAGGTGAGGTGAGGTGAGGTGAGGTGAGGTGAGGTGAGGTGAGGTGAGGTGAGGTGAGGTGAGGTGAGATGATAGAAGGTAAGGTAAGGTGAGGTAAGGTAAGGTAAGGTAAGATGAGGTGAGGTGAGGTGAGGTGAGGTAAGGTAAGATGAGGTGAGGTGAGATGAGGTGAGATGAAGTGAGATGAGGTGAGATGAGAGAAGGTAAGGTGAGGTAAGATAAGATGAGGTGAGGTGAGGTGAGGTGAGGTGAGATGAGAGAAGGTAAGGTGAGGTGAGGTAAGATGAGGTGAGGTGAGGTGAGGTGAGATGAGATGAGAGAAGGTAAGGTAAGGTGAGGTAAGATGAGGTGAGGTGAGGTAAGATGAGATGAGATGAGATGAGATGAGATGAGATGAGATGAGATGAGATGAGATGAGAGAAGGTAAGGTAAGGTAAGGTAAGGTAAGGTAAGGTAAGGTACGGTGAGGTGAGGTGAGGTGAGGTGAGGTGAGGTGAGGTGAGGTGAGGTGAGGTGAGGTGACGTGAGGTGAGGTGTATATAATAATAGAATACAGTAAAATGGAGATGTTGCTGTTGTTAAAGTGCAAAAGTACAAGAGCAAGATGTAACACAGATGTGCGGTATGTAGAGATATGGGATGAGGTAGTTACATTAATACTCAGTTAGTCCTGACGTGCTGGTGCACTGTTACATAGAACATCCCAGAACAGTTCCAGTGCAGATGGAGGAACAGGTGATGGAGCGCAGGTGGACGGATTACTCCTTTACTGTGTTAATGTTACTGGGCCTCTGTTCTGATTGCTGTATCCTGAGTTTGGTCTCATTCAGAAAGCACTCAGAGCTGGAACACCCTTCACTGTGAACGGGTGGAGCTAAACTGCTGTAGGCCGAGTAGGTGGATATGTGTTGGTTCTTGTGAAGTCACAGAAATGTGCTGTTTCCGCACCGATCTCTGTCTTAAACGAACTTAACCTGCTGAGAAGTAAACATTGCACGTTGTGGCGTCATCGGTTAGTGAACTCTGGGAAATGGGGTTCAGTGGGTGTCAGGGAAACCCGGAGGTGTGACAGTGATGTGGTTAATAGTGCAGGCAAATAGTACAACCGTTCCAAAACAGTGTCTCTCAAAAATACTAAATGTAATTACGACAAATCATTCAAACTCTACTATTACTACTATAACCCAAACTCTGGACTATCAGAAAACAGAATAACGAGAATATATCAAATGTTGTAACATGTATCTCCATTTTTGTTGATTATTACTTTTATGCGTCATTTGATCGGATGAGTTAAGATTTACATTGTGTGAAAATTTCACGATGAATGGATCAACAGAAATGTCCCAAAGTCACTTGGGAAAAAGTCTGGTTCCATTGACTTACATTAGAATTCATTTAAGGTTTTGCCTTCTCCTGTAAAGCTGCCATTTTGGAGATACATGTTTTTCTATAAACAGTGACGATGTATGTATATATATGTGTATATATATTTATTATTACTATTTTTTGGTTGTTGTTGTTTGTTGTTGTTCAGCAACATGTTTCAAACTAACTTTGGGATAGGGCAAATGGATGCTATGTCCTCCAGGCTAAACAGGAAAGGTACACTGTGGTTTGTAATCAGTCCACAGTTCCAAAGCCACCACCTGTGATGGTATGGGGGAGGCATTAGTGCCCACAGCATTCTCCATTAGTGCTGCACAATCTATACAGGCTTTAGAGCATGATGCGACCATCCAGGCTACGTCTTTCTTTAGGGAGGGTATGGCTTATTTCAGCGAGACACACTCGGTACTGCATATATCACACCATCAGCAGTGTAGTAAAAAAGGCTGGGTGCTAAACTGGCCTGCCAGCAAAAAAATATCTGGCGCATCATGAAAGGAAAAATAATGACACCTCCATAATTCTTTTGGAAACAGGGTCCTGGCATAACTTCTCGTTGCCATGGATTTATTTTTATGTACCTGGTTCATAAACTTTTACTCTGCACTGTACCAATTCTTGATTGACAGTCATATGACCCTGTACTTATATGATACCAAAGCTCACAGCACAAATAGCAGCTGTTTACACAGTCTTTGTATTTTAAGTATAAAAAAATAATAATAATAATTTAAAAATGCTGCTGGTTAATAATCTCCCCCTCTCTGCCCAGACGCCATGTTAGAGCACGCTCTGCATAAAGTGGCCCTGAAGCCAGTGTGTTCCCACCTGTACTCGTGCATAAAGCTGGCGCGGCAGGACGACGGCAGTCTGCAGCGGCTGCAAGAGAACCAGCGCAAGCTGTCCAACCGCAGCTTGGAGGAGCTGGAGGGCACTGCAGGCGCCGGGGTGCCGGACGCCGTCATGCTGGAGAAGATCCAGCAGCGCTGGGCCAACATGCATCAGGCCTACTCACCCACAAAGAAGGTTGACACATTACTCAAAGTCTGCAAGAGCATCTACCATGGCATGAACGCCAATGCCAAGCCTGGTGAGTACACCCGGGATCCTATATGTACAGTCGTGTGCCAGAGTTTGGGCGCCTACAGTCCCAGTCATGTCAGATTCCAGTCATTCGGTCGTTTATCTTCTAAGCCACTTACTGTTGTGGGTCACGGAGATGCTTAAGCCCCTCCCACTCGTTTGTCTGTAGCATCTCAGACTTGTCTTTGGTTTGTGGGAGGAGGCTGGATCACCTGATGGAAAGCCCTGCAGATACGTAAAGTGCAATAATAACAATTATTAATAAACGATCATCTCTCTACAGTCACTGGCCACTGGCCACAGAAACACCTCCCTGGTAACTGTTTTCTAGCTCTTCATCAAGGGTCAGTTTCTGGCCACAGAGCCACTTCTGGCCGGATGTTGTTTGATTGGTCGACCACAGACGACCAGCAGTGACACACTGTGGCCAGAAACTTACCAGTGATGAATGAGGCAGGGGGTGGGTGACAAACAGAGGGGCTAAGTCTGTTACTGTACCTCTAAATAGTGGACCGATATGTGCCTGGTGTTTCCAGTAAAGTGGCCAGGGAGTGTATAACGAGACAAGCAGGATGTAAATAAAAAACACAGAAGCTGCTACTGAATATTCATAGAATATATGGGCCCTAGTTGGCTTTCTGCCAGCCTTTCCATTCCACCCTAAACAGTGCCACTATTACACTCTGGCAGTGGTGTTCAGTAAGTGTAATGTGTTAGTGTGCTGTAAGTAGTATGTTGGTGTACAGTAACTCAGTAAGTGTAATGTGTTAGTGTACTGTAAGTAGTATGTTGGTGTACGGTAACTCAGTAAGTGTAATGTGTTAGTGTGCTGTAAGTAGCGTGTTGGTGTACAGTAACTCAGTAAGTGTAATGCGTTAGTGTGCTGTAAGTAGTGTGTTGGTGTACGGTAACTCAGTAAGTGTAGTGTGTTAGTGTACTGTAAGTAGCGTGTTGGTGTACGGTAACTCAGTAAGTGTAGTGTGTTAGTGTACTGTAAGTAGTGTGTTGGTGTACGGTAACTCAGTAAGTGTAGTGTGTTAGTGTACTGTAAGTAGTGTGTTGGTGTACGGTAACTCAGTAAGTGTAGTGTGTTAGTGTACTGTAAGTAGTGTGTTGGTGTACGGTAACTCAGTAAGTGTAGTGTGTTAGTGTGCTGTAAGTAGTGTGTTGGTGTACGGTAACTCAGTAAGTGTAATGTGTTAGTGTACTGTAAGTAGTGTGTCGGTGTACAGTAACTCAGTAAGTGTAATGTGTTAGTGTACTGTAAGTAGTGTGTCGGTGTACAGTAACTCAGTAAGTGTAATGTGTTAGTGTGCTGTAAGTAGTGTGTCGGTGTACAGTAACTCAGTAAGTGTAATGCGTTAGTGTGCTGTAAGTAGTGTGTCGGTGTACAGTAACTCAGTAAGTGTAATGCGTTAGTGTGCTGTAAGTAGTGTGTTGGTGTACAGTAACTCAGTAAGTGTAATGTGTTAGTGTGCTGTAAGTAGTGTGTTGGTGTACAGTAACTCAGTAAGTGTAATGCGTTAGTGTGCTGTAAGTAGTGTGTTGTAGTACAGTAACTCAGTAAGTGTAATGTGTTAGTGTGCTGTAAGTAGTGTGTTGGTGTACAGTAACTCAGTAAGTGTAATGTGTTAGTGTGCTGTAAGTAGTGTGTTGGTGTACAGTAACTCAGTAAGTGTAATGTGTTAGTGTGCTGTAAGTAGTGTGTTGGTGTACAGTAACTCAGTAAGTGTAGTGTGTTAGTGTGCTGTAAGTAGTGTGTTGGTGTACAGTAACTCAGTAAGTGTAATGTATTAGTGTGCTGTAAGTAGTGTGTTGGTGTACAGTAACTCAGTAAGTGTAATGTGTTAGTGTGCTGTAAGTAGTGTGTTGGTGTACAGTAACTCAGTAAGTGTAATGTGTTAGTGTGCTGTAAGTAGTGTGTTGGTGTACAGTAACTCAGTAAGTGTAATGTGTTAGTGTGCTGTAAGTAGTGTGTTGGTGTACAGTAACTCAGTAAGTGTAATGTGTTAGTGTGCTGTAAGTAGTGTGTTGGTGTACAGTAACTCAGTAAGTGTAATGTGTTGGTGTACTGTAAGTAGCGTGTTGGTGTACAGTAACTCGTTAAGTGTAATGTGTTAGTGTGATGTAAGTAGTGTGTTGATGTACAGTAACTCAGTAAGTGTAATGTGTTAGTGTACTGTAAGTAGTGTGTTGGTGTACAGTAACTCAGTAAGTGTAATGTGTTAGTGTACTGTAAGTAGTGTGTTGGTGTACAGTAACTCGTTAAGTGTAATGTGTTAGTGTGATGTAAGTAGTGTGTTGATGTACAGTAACTCAGTAAGTGTAATGTGTTAGTGTACTGTAAGTAGTGTGTTGGTGTACAGTAACTCAGTAAGTGTAATGTGTTAGTGTACTGTAAGTAGTGTGTTGGTGTACAGTAACTCAGTAAATGTAATGTGTTAGTGTACTGTAAGTAGTGTGTTGGTGTACAGTAACTCAGTAAGTGTAATGTGTTAGTGTGCTGTAAGTAGTGTGTTGGTGTACTGAAGGTACATACTTTAGTACATATACGCATGTACAAGCCTTGTTTGTATTTGAAGGTGGAGCAACAGTGTTTGAGGTATGTCACAGTCTGTCTGTTCTATGTACCAAACTCTTTTTATTGAACTATACTAAAGTAAATGCCGTCCTCTATGGCACCCTTAACGAAAGGAAATTCAGTAAATGCAGCATATATTGAAGGGTGGTTATTTGCACTCATGCAGAGAGCAGGCTAACAGGGTTCTATATTTAGACGGTCTGTGGGCTGTACAGATGTTCTCATTGCGTTTGGTGTGTAGTGTTAGTCGTGTTTGTGTCTCTGCTGATGTAAGTGTAAGAGTACACGCTGAGGGGACTGTTTTGTGACAGGTGTGGTTTTCGGGGCTGATGATTTCCTGCCGTGTCTGACGTGGGTGCTGCTGCGCAGCGATGTTGCCACACTGCAGATAGACACGGACTACATGATGGAGCTGCTGGACCCTTCTCAACTACAGGGGGAGGGTAAGATGCATCTGCATATACCATAACCATACATACTTTAATACAGTTCTGATATTCTGATCTGTTATACACATATATGACACACAGCTGAGCTCCGTTCAGTTTAGGGAAGTTTCACCATTTTAAATTTCATCATAATTCAGTCCATAACATGTAAAAAAAATAATAACTCAGAATACGCATATAAGGACTGTATTCCTAATAAAGTGGCCAGTTAAGGGAAGGACAATGTAAGTGTTTCTAATAAAGTGGCCAGTCAGAGGAAGCACATTGTAGGTGTTTCTAATAAACTGGCCAGTCAGTGGAAGCACAAGGTAGGTGTTTCTAATAAAGTGGCCAGTCCGTTTAAGCACATTGTAGGAGTTTCTAATAAAGTGGCCAGTTAGTGGAAGCACATTGTAGGTGTTTCTAATAAAGTGGCCAGTTAGTGGAAGCACAAGGTAGGTGTTTCTAATAAAGTGGCCAGTTAGTGGAAGCACATTGTAGGTGTTTCTAATAAAGTGGCCAGTTAGTGGAAGCACAAGGTAGGTGTTTCTAATAAAGTGGCCAGTCCGTGGAAACACTAAATGATAAACACGTCTCATTGTAAACATGTGTCTCCTGCTGTCCTTCTCTAAACCTCCGCCCTGCCCCCCTCAGGTGGATACTACCTGACGTCCGTCTACGCTGCTTTGTACTACATCAGCAGTTTCCAGCCTCGCCTGGCGGCCCGCCAGCTCAGTGCAGAGGCCCACAAGTCCCTCAGCCAGTGGCACCGCAGACGCACTCTCCACTGCAACCAATCTCGGCGCAGCAGGAACCGGCGGACCTTCAGAAGAATGTCGCGCATAGAAGGAGCTGCGGAGGACTCGACGGATGTGGAAGAAACTCCTTCACCAGAGAAAGAAGACTCTGGAGATCTGACTGATTTCACAACAACCCTGCCCGACTATGTGACGGAGGCTCTGCAGAGACTGAGTGAGGATTTGGAGATAGTTGGGGAGGAGGACGAGGACCAGTTTCAATTCTTGGATGATTAAAGGGTTAATAACAGAGAGGCTGAGCATCACAGTGAAGTCATACTTTCATACAGACCTCTAAAGAACAGGCTCCTGCCGGCAGCCGCCACCATGTCAGTGTCACGGCTGTGCCGAGAGCCGAATGATATCTGGGTAGTGGTGGTCTACGTCGGTCGCTTTGCACAAATGGGCCTGTAGAGACACTGTAGGTAAGCTGCAGTGTGTAACTCCACTGCACCTGTATGCTAGATGTAGGTATATGGTAGGTGCACTGGTCCCCACAGTACTATTGTCTGCTTTTGGTTTGTGTTTCGGTGACGGCACAGCTCCGTGAAGCTTGGTAACTGTGCCATTTGTGCACCACTGACTCTTACATTGCGCTCCTGTATTAACCACCGTGGCCCTTTATACCAGCCGTGCGGTAAGCAGCTGTGGCAGTCATGTGCCATTTTGAAGCTAGGTGTTTTTGACTCTGTGGCGTGTGCGGAGAACCGGTTCTCCTAGTTTAATTCTCACAAGCTTGACAAAGGCCAGGACCCACCTGAGGATTAGAGTTACAACCCAGTGAGGCTTGAAGACCAATCCTTAATTCATGTTTGTGCCCCAAAGCTGTAGTTATATATTTATATACTATTTATATACATACTAATACATTTATAACCTATAATTCAGTTTTTATCTAGTTATTTAAACATATGTAGTATTTTACAATAAGAGTAATTAGCATATCCCATCCCAGGCAGCTTGAAAATCCTCACACAGTTCCAGCAGATGGTGTGGTAGGGGTAGAGGTAGAGGGACACCGGGCCTTCTGGACGTGGTGCTGACCACGGTGCCTCCAAACACGTATCCTTTGGTCGTCTCCACCAAGACCAAAGCACGACTCGTCACTGAAGATGGACCACCTCACAACCTCCTACATGGTATCCCTCCACCATCAATGTCCCAGTCCGCTAGAGCTGAACGTTCGGTTCCCATCACCACCACTGTGAAAACGTATTTCTGTACCTCACAGCCTTTCACACCAAAGCCACTCTGAACTCCTGTTTACATAGTAATCGTTTAATTAGGCGGATCATTCTGAGAAAACGCTGGAAATCCCCTTTTAACACCGTGACACACGTGAAAGAGCCCACATCTGGCATTTTTCTTGATCTATATTTCTTATAAGGTTTACTTTTATGCACCAAAGGCAGTTTACACAACCATTTTCCAACCCCAATGTTTTATATTTGTGCCTTTAAGGGTTTTTTTTTTTTTCAGAATGAGTGCACTAACAGAAATGATCTAGAACGACCTTTTCATCGCATCTCTATTTTCCGGTTCATTCTCTAAAGCCATTTTGGAGATGCAAGGTTTTTCCACAACAGTGTAAATAGGTACATAAGCTGTTTACTGTCCTATGCAGGCCAGTAAACACACACCTGGGTGGGGCTAAGGTGTGCTGTAGCCTGAATAGGTACGTTATTTAAATGTAATATATGTGACATCACAAAAACAGTCAAACAGCTTGTTTTATCTGTCTTGTTTTCTATATGCGGACTGTGTGGCGTGGGGGGGAAACGTTCTGAAACGTTTTACAGGGGTAATATTGTTTACATAGCACGTCAAGCTCTTCTCTTAAAGAAAGAAGGTGGAGGAATTGTTTTCTTGTGACGCGGGTTCTTTAACAACTCAAAAATGCAAAAATGAACACTTTTGATCCAGGTTTAGGATGTGCACCTCACCTCAGTCGGTGGTCGGAGACCCGTGCCTGTTGAGGGTATAGTGGATTTATACAGAGCTGCAGTTAGAAAGCCGGGCGTGTGTATTACACATAAAGGCTTTAAACTCGCTGTTACATCAAAGATGACCATTTTAATCATATCCATCATTAATTTTCACTTCCAATTTTTCCATTTCTGCCATTCAGAGCAGCCATATTAATAAAACATGTTTGGTGTGGTAATGGGTGAACATGTATGTTTTTATTTCCTCATATGATCCGTGTCTATATTTTGATTTACTATTGCAGTTTCATTTAATGGTTGTGCATAACTACAGCTGTGAATGAGTGTAATATGGGACTGTTGTGGTTTCATTGAAGTCTGATCAGAAATGAGGAATATCACCTTTATTTACATATTAGCCATTTAGCTGACGCTCTTATCCAGAGCGACTTACAAGGTTATTCGTTTTACAAGTAGGCCAGTGCAGTGTTAGGAGTCTTGCCCAAGGACTCTTATTGGTATAACTCAGCATTTGCTACCTAGACTGGGATTTGAACCCCTGTCTCCCACATGGGGTGGCAGCTCTCTGGTGGGAAGTGGTGTTAACCGCTGAGCCACACCAACCACCTTTATCAGTCTGCTAGTACAGAAAGGGACACCACAATCCCGTGATCAAACCCAATATGGCCACGAGAATGTGTATACCATCAACTCGGGCATTCGGCTTTGTTGGGAACTTCGGAAAAGCCACATGAATCTGCAGTGACTGTGTTTGCTTTTATTAATTATATATATTTTTGAGTTAAAGATGTTAAGAAGCACCTTTTAAACCTGCAACATAAATATTACTAAAGTTTTACAACATTAATAAAGCATTGCATCCATCCATTTATGTGTGTGTCAGTATTAAAGGAGCAGTGTGTAAGCTCATCACGGTCAGTAGAGAGTGTGGGTTTGGCCCTCTGCCAGTCTGTAGCTGTGTTGTCCTGTGTGTTTGCTGCTGGACCTTGTTCTTATGAACCAGACGTTCACTGTATCTGCCAGTAAAGCTAGAACCCAACCTTCGGTTCCTCACTGAGAACCTGCTGGTGAAGATGCTGATTTAAGAAGGAACTGGAGTGGGCTCTTTTTTATTAAATAATACTAAATAATACTTAATAATATATATAATAATAATATATATATATATATATAAGTATATATATACCTATATATATATATATATATATATATAGGTATATATATACTTATATATATATATATTATTATTATATATATTATTTAGTATTATTTAATAAAAAAGAGCCCACTCCAGTTCCTTCTTAAATACACATATTAAAATATATAATATAAATAATAAAAACAATTTATATATATATATATATATATATATATATATATATATATGTGTGTGTGTGTGTGTGTATATATATATATACACTGTATATATGTGTGTGTGCGTGTGTGTGGTGCACATCGTCATGTAACAATATTGTATATATTGTTATATAATTCATCAGAACAGTGTACACTGTGTGTATAATAACATAAATATAATAACACATGGCTCATAAAACATCTTGGTACAACCCAACAATAAACACAATAAGACTAGGGCCAGTAAATGAAACAAGGCTAACGCGATGAATGCCATTGAGAATATGTAGATAATAGATCCATAAATTATAATCAACCATGGTATATACTTGACTATATACCCGATAACACATGTAAGCTGTGGACGTTTTTAACAAGAACCCTTGTCCCCCTCCCTCAAAGAGAACATGGTGCAGTAAACATATTTCCACCCACCAGGGGGCGCTGTTGAATTTCTTTTCGAACACTGTATATACGTCTGTGCATGAATATTACACCATTAAAGACCCGCTGAAGCCACAGCTGTGTAATAATGCTAATGGTGCATTCAGGCTTTAGCTAATCCTACTCTATTCCAGTCATTCTAAAGCATTACTAGCCGTTTCCTTCTTCTGGTACTTTGAATTATGAAACGAGACTCTTGCAGGCATTTCTGAGAGTTTTTTTTCTACACCCGTACATATGCTACTGCTCAGGGTGTCCCAGATGCTGCACGCGCTCATACATGCTCGATCATGCACAGTAATCCATCCTCCGTAATCACATGCGCACGTAACAAGCAAGTTTGCGTCCTACATATGGAACCCCCTCAGTCTGAAGGCCAAAAATTGCAAACCCAATCACATTTGCCTAATGGGACATCTGGCATTCGGCCCGCCTTTATGACCTTAGCATTGCTAATAAAACATCTGGGTCTCCCCCCACCCCTGTAAAATCCCACCTCAAAAACAGCCTCGGTGAACTAGCGGTTAACATGATAGCATCTCTGTTAGCATACACCATCCGCGTGATATCCCATGTTATTCGCAGCTGACATCTAACAGCATTATGCATTCAGCGCAAGCATAAATTAGATATATGGCAGTTGCGTGTGCGCTAGTGAATGTACAGATGGCTGGAGGCCCGAGGCATTTAAGAGAGGAGGCTAAACATAGGAGCGGTGTTTCTACAGCGAGAGAAACGGGATGCAGTGATGACGGCAGGATGGGATGACACCCAGGTGCCCATTTGAGAATCCTCAAACCACTGATTTGAATAGCCATCCTGCCATGTATGCACATACATCATAAAGGGACAGGTATATGTTTTTATATGTATGCGTAACATATGGATGTCTGGTACATGGTCGAATACATCCCAGTACTGTATATATGTGTTATGTTATCTAGTTGTTTAATAACACACTCATCATCAGAAGAATAGTTGCACCCAGACGGAAGATAATGGTGACCAGGATCAATAACTGATGATAAGTTTAGACTGATATGATCAATATTTATTGAGCTACACATACAGAAGTCTGTCTCTCAGTATGGCATCGGGCCGCCGTGTTTGCTAACCCAACATGCCAGACGTCTCGGTATGGAGCTGTAGAGGTTCCTAATGGTGTCCTGTGATAATCCATCCCATGCAGCTTAAACATCCTCACACAGTTCCTGCAGATGGTGCAGTAGGGGTGGAGGTGGAGAGACACCAGGCCTTCTGGACATGGATTTGTTGGGCGTCTCCACCAAGACTAAAGCGGGACTCGTCACTGAAGATGACCTGCTGCCATTCTGGGTCACTCTATGGCAACTCGGTTAAGTAAGGACAGTCGCCCTAACAGTCTGTGTGCATGTAGTCCTGCATGGTGCAGTCGTTTGCCAATGGTGCTGGCACCAACGCGATGACTCGTAGGGCATCACTGCTCATCGTGGCTGTTGGGTCAGTCAGGTAAGTAATAAGGCCCTTCATTAGCATGTCTCACAATGTCAAACCTGCCCACCAAGTTTCATTCCTGTTGGTTGATTCCTCCTGGGTGGAGCTATTCATGCAGCTCATTTTATTTTACAGTGTACCTAATAAAGTGTCTGGAGGGTGTATGTCGCTATATAATGCTATTCACTGCAGAAATCACAAGAATTCCCTCTATCAGGCTTTTCTATATTATAATATTTCTATTGGTAAAGAAATATTAACCTCCCTCTTTAAAGGGTTCCACACCCTCACCTGTACACTGCGGGGTCACCTCAGGAGCCGAAAGCGGTTCACCTTTACTGTAGTGGCGACTCGAGTGCGTTACGCTGCAATGCGTCTGCTCAGATCTGCCACTCTGCTGTGAATCCCTCTGCTGGGAATGTTGTGATTGACAGCTCGCTAACGAGTGTCGGCCTTAATGACGGCACTGGCGTTAATGGAGATAAATAAATGAGCGCTGGTGGCTAAACGTTCCCCAACACTTTCAAGCCAATTACTCCCTAGGTTAATCCAGAAGATCCAGCATCAACAGCCTACACACTTTCATGCTTTCTTTCTTCTCATCCTCTCGTTTTATTTTTAATTTTTGCTGTGAGCCTTCAGTTACTGCATCTGGAATGCTTTCTTTCAGATACACAAAGTTAGCATGTGGCAAAAAAAGGCATTTCTACATCAATAACAAATGAACCCTCCACTGCACGAATTCTAGAAATGCATATTAAGATGCCTTTAATACGTTTTAATGGAAATTAATAGAAATAATTAGAAATATATAGGTTTATGGGCCCACTTGGCATTTTGTTGCCATATGGCAACAGCATGCAACAATGGAACTGCAATCTGCAGCGATGGTCGTAAACCAACATACTGCTATATGACACAGAAACATTTATAAGCCGTGCATGAAAAAACATGTGCATTGCAGCCGTTTATGCATAAATGTTTTAATAATGTACAAACGATTTGAAAGCAGCGTCTCCTGTGTGTGCAGTGGGTTCATTTACTCCCACTTTATGCAGATTGGGGTTCCATTGACGCATGCTGTTGCCATATGGCGACAATTATCTTTTTAGCGCTGTAATCTGTAGGATCTAGACTGGTTTTATTTATGAAAAGGAAACTTTAACTCCCCACAAACTGTACTTATTTACTTATTTATGTATTTGTTTAGCGGTACGCTATTGTCGTGTATGAATACTGAATTGTACACACTGGATCCAGGCCTGATCTTGTAATGTTGGTGAGAATAGAAATAGACTGATGGAAATGTGAGGTTTTATATATAACGTTTCCTTAAATAAAATATAGATGGCTTACTTACTGATTACTTACTTACTTATACAGTAATCAGACAAAGAGGCATTGTTGCCTTATGGTAACACCATGCACTAAACGCCTAATCAACAGATCCTGTCTTTAGGTTTGCTTAGGTTTGGCAGAAATAAGTATACTGGTGTTTCTAGCAGGTTACAGATAGTAAGCATCCGGACTGATGACAAAATAAAAGTCTCCTAATAAAGAAAGTGCCGGAACACATTTCTCTAAAACTCTTTAAGTAAGAATGAATTAAGGTGGGCAGTTTAAACACACATTAAAAAAAAATCTACTGTGAAACATTTGTGCCTGTTTTCTTATTAGCCATATTATTGCAGTGCTGCAGGCAAGTGGGAGGGAAGGTCACCCAAAGGTAGATTTTTTTTTACAATACATATTATTATATATGTTTTTTTTTTGTGTATGAAAATAATAGTATTGTGAATTTTTTAATTAAAAAATGACATTTTACAGTTCATTTTACAGTTTTGGTTTTTTTTTGTATCAGGTTATTTATAATGCAATATAATAGTGATGAACAATGGAGGAACCAACTGTGATTGTTTTGCCCGAGGCCCCAATAAACTCTAGAACTGCAATGGTCAGCTTTGGAGAAAAGAGTGAAAAGGAGTGAATCTGCGAATACTGCGTGTGGAGAAGTACATACAAACACATTCTATAGTAAAAACACATTTATAATCTATAAACTGACCAGATACAGTCCAGATACACACAAGAAACCGAACGTGCACTTCTTACACACACTAAAGCTGTGAGGAAGTATGACTAAACTGGAATTTGGTAAAAGCCATAACTGAGGAGTGAGTCACTAATATACCATTATAAAAACTGATACATTAGAAGAGTTGTGAGTTTCAGTTCTTATTATTCTCTCTTATTGTTCCTACTAATTTCAGTGCTTATACGGAAATTAGGCCACATCTTTCAACTGAAAAATAAAAATGAAGTCAGTTTAAAGATGGATGTGAGGATAATAAAATATTATTTTGCCTGTTTCTAGCCATTTGTACTTATTTTTACAGTGCCACAGAAAAAAATACGGTATTTACATTGGCATAGTTAAATCAGGCGAGTTCCTTAAATGTTACCCGCATACTGTGAACCTCAAACACTGCTATTCCTCCTTCATACACAGATCCTGCATTTACCAAAGAGGTCAGTAAAACAGTAAAATTTCCAAAATCTACTTTATTCAGAGTTTGACTGAAGAGACTGGAGAGAGGAGCAGCTCCACCTTTACTAGCATCCCAACCCCAACAGCACCTGTAAGTAGCAGCCATGCTGTGTGCTTATATAATACTGTACACTGACTTTAACACGGAGTAACTACTTTTAATTCAGCTGCTTATGTCTTTGGTTTATTTTATCGTCCTCCCCCAAGTGATATTTGACATGCTGCTTCTGTGTGCTCATCGTGGCTTGCTGTAGATTCAGCCAATCGGAGAAAAGCTCATCAAAATACTATTCATGGGCTCAAAACAGGGAAAAGAGCTCGTTTTATTTTAGGATCAAATCACAGGGGTGTAAATGGGCGTGTAAAACAGCATCTGGTGTTTTACACCTGAAAGTCCCATGTCTTCTATGTATACATCAGAAAACTTCACATGGCACCTTTAAGTAAACAGATCCAGTGATAGTGTTACATTCCACTGGCTGGTTGTTTTACTATTACAGGTAATAATGCAAATAATGCAGATTACGCAAAATTACATAACCAGATATGTAGGATATACTGTCCTTACTGCATGTCATGCATGTTTTACTTACTTCCTGTTTTTGCTGTACATGCTGTAGCCGTTCTGTAATTCGCAGAATTTAGAGACACGTGAGCAGAAAGCAGCTTAACATAATTACATTACAATAAACTATATCCACACAATTCTGTCTTTCATTTCACTTATTCAGCCCATATGTATGATGATGGAATATAATTTATTGTGTGCTGTAATTTGAGAGTTTGGGTTTTATGTGTGAATATTTATTATGTTATTGTTTGTGCTGTTTATGTCGTATCTCCAAAATGGTAAGATAGCAGGAGCAGGGAAATATGAACTTTTAATGGGGCTTAGAGGAGAAACGGTTTGTATCGAGCAGTGGTTCTGTTGGTCTGTTCATCGTGGTGTACAGGACTGGCGACTGCAGTTGTCAGTGAATGCCAGAAAGTAAAACACCAGTGCAGGAACACGGTTTGGCTGCTACTGCAACCATGTATTTCATGCACATTCGTAGTTCCAGGCAGTGAGCTGTAGCGAGCTGTCCATCTGCTGTTAGCCTCTAGCCTTTAGCCTTATTCCCTTGTCTTTTAGCCTTTGGTCTTTCTGTTCATTCATTTTCTCTGAGAAAGCCTGTTCATTTGCAGTTTAGCATATTTTCCCCCCACTCTCTCTCTTTCTCTCTCTCTCATTCTCCTTCCCTTGCTCCTCTTGCCCCCCCACCTCCTTGTCTATATCCTGACAGGTGTGTAATTGGATGATTAATGTTCACTGCCGGCCCTCCCCGACCCCCCTCCCCCCTCACACAAAGCCATGCACATCACCCGTGTGCTGCTTTCCTATAATCACACTGAGGCTGCTGTGAGGAGACTTTGGGTAAATTGTGTGTCCACAGTTGGCCTGGCCTGCAGGCGGTAACCGGCCAGCTCCGAAACGCACGTACGCTAAAGTCCATAAACGCTGCTTTGTTCTACTGTAGTGACCAGGCACTAATCACGGACACCGGCAGATCTGCTCACCGAGTGATCCTTCTCCAGGTCCTCGTGTTGTGGTCATTTCTTTCCTACACCTTCATCTCTACCTTTAAGCCGCCACACTGGGCACTCAAGCGAAGAACCCCCTCTGGTTCCCTAAACAACAATATCTGAACATGTGACTTGTGATGGTGAGGAACCTTTCATGAGCTCAAAAATGCTTTAAGGTCTTTATATAGGTCTCTATATGTTATGTGGAGGTTCTTTGAACTTCAAGAAGGTTCGTCGCCCTCACATTTCCTTTACAAAAAAAATGGTTCTCTAAAGAACCACCTATTGAAAGGTTCTTCAGGGAGCAGGAAGAGGGTGCACTGTGCATAGAACCCTTTCTGGCCTCACCATTTCTAAGAGTGTACAGTGAGAGGGCTTTGTAATGACGCAGCTTTGTGGAGAGACAGTATTTGAGGCGGTGTACTTGAATATTAAGTATTAAAGGAGCGGTCTGTAACCTCTAGTGGTGAGGTTGGGAATTGCGTATTACAATCGGGCAACTGAAGGCGCTATAGTAACTGCTGTATCATTTAAGATGGAATGGAAAATTTTCAAAAAGAAGCTGGTGAATAAGAAACTCCCACAGTTTTTTATGCTGGTTGTATATGAGGTAAGGATATCTAAGCTATTAAAACATCCTACCTGGAGTTTTGTGCCCAGAGCACCTGCTTCTTTCTGTTCTACCTTAAGTCGGTGCTTTAGAGGCAATCCAATTCAAGCCACTGCTTCAACATAACAGCACCAACGTAAGAAGTCACTCTCGAAAGCTAGTGTGCGGTTTGTCCCTTGTGGGCTACTGTTTAAACATTGTGGTTCTTTCACTTTCAGTCCACCAACCAAAGATGTTCAGCCGACAATGTCCTGTCACCACTGATGATCGACTAGTAGACAACCATCACAAACTGTGCAGCAGCAGATGAGCTATCGGCTCTGACTGTCCATCTACAAGGTGGACCAGCAAGGTAGGAGTGTCTAATAGAGTGGACAGTGAGTGGACACAGTGTCTGAACACTCCAGCAGCACTGCTGTGTCTGATCCACTCACACCAGCACCTGGTGTTTACAGAATGGGGCAACAGTGGGCTAGCAAAGTATGGAGAGACACAGATGGGCTACTGTCTGTAATTATTGAAGTGGTTGTATAGATTTTTGTAATTTTAACATCCTGCTCTGTGGGGACTTGGAGAAAACGCTGCTCTGTGGGGACTTGAGGAACACTGGTTTGAGGGGTCTTGGAGTAAACGCTGCTCTGTGGGGACTTGAGGAACACTGGTTTGGGGGGTCTTGAAGTAAACGCTGCTCTGTGGGGACTTGGAGAAACAGTGCTTTGTGGGGACTTGGAGAAAACGCTGCTCTGTGGGGACTTGAGGAAACACTGGTTTGAGGGGACTTGGAGTAAATGCTGCTCTGTAGGGACTTGGAGAAACACTGCTTTGGGGGGACTTGGAGAAACACCGCTTTGTGGGGACTTGGAGAAACACCGCTTTGTGGGGACTTGGAGAAACACTGCTTTGTGGGGACTTGGAAAAAAAGGCTGCTCTGTGGGGACTTGGAGAAACACCGCTTTGGGGGGACTTGGAGAAACACTGCTTTGGGGGGACTTGGAGAAACACTGCTTTGAGGGGACTTGGAGAAACACTGCTTTGGGGGGACTTGGAGAAACACCGCTTTGGGGGGAATTGGAGTAAACGCTACTTTGGGGGACTTGGAGAAACACTGCTTTGAGGGGACTTGGAGAAAACGCTCATCTGTGGGGACTTGGAGAAACGCTGCTTTGGGGGGACTTGGAGAAAACGCTACTTTGGGGGACTTGGAGAAACACTGCTTTGAGGGGACTTGGAGAAAACGCTCATCTGTGGGGACTTGGAGAAACGCTGCTTTGGGGGGACTTGGAGAAAACGCTGATCTGTGGGGACTTGAAGAAACGCTGCTTTGGGGGGACTTGGAGAAACACTGCTTTGGGGGGACTTGGAGTAAACGCTGCTTTGTGTGGACGTGGAGAAAGGTCCACAAATGTCCATTAAAATTCCCATCTTTCACCCGGGGTAAACATCCATTTGTTTTGGAGGAAAGTAAACGAGGGTGCGGACAGGGAAAGGAATTAAAGTGGCTCGGGGTCAGCTGTAAGGGTCAGAGAGATAGGACACATCCTGCTAACCTCTGTATGAACTCTAACCCCTGCTGTAGTACACATCCATCACACTGGGGTGGGGGCTGTAGGGGGTGGGTGTAGGAGAGTGAAAGAGAGAGGGGGATGAAAGAGAGTGTGGGGGGTCACTCGGCCAGGAGCGGTCTCACTTTTAACGCTTTTACATGGTAACCTGATGAAGAAGTTAAGCTCGGCCCACAGGTGGCTGCTTTAATCTACTGAGCTACAGTTAATCTGCTATAGATGGGTATATAACAGATGTAGGTTTACACTGTAGTGGTTGTATGGGTCTGTTTGTAGCAGATCCAGGATCAGTACAGGCATCACTGAATTTACTTATAGTCTTCAAAGCCTGATCTACCTTACTACTGTGACTAATTTACATATTTAAGGAGCTTTCTTTAACTTTGTGTTCTGTGGGTTTTGGTTTAAACCACATTCTGTTCTCCCCCCATCATTTGAAAACGCACACTGCCTTTTCTATAGGGTAGAACATCATGATGAATGGACCAAAGGAAAGGCTCTACTATGACTTGGAACATTAACTTACATAGAAAATGTTACGTTAAAATGTTTTTACTTCTCCTGTAAACATACCATTTGGTAGGTATTGGGTGCTGTACTAATAACTCGCTGTAACAGTGCTATATTAGTTATTTTAATTAATTTCATGTCTTAAGAAATTGCTTTATGTGCACCCTACTGTGAATTGCTGCTGCCAGATGCATAACAATTTTCCCAAGGGGATAATAAAGCCGTGACAAGCCTACACCGTGAACATCAGTGAGGCAGTATTAACGCCCAAATGTAGCACATAAATTTAAGTTAATGTGTAGGAGAAGCCATATTCGAGTAGGCAAGAAGAGCAGTCATATGCAAGAGCAATGTCTGTTTATGTGCTGAGTTTAACATGGAGGAAGAATAAAACATAAAATTTGGTGTAAGTTTTGTACAGCTACACTTTATACTACTATATCCTGCATGTTAAATTCAGCAAATGAACATCAGTTGTGAGGATGTGTTAACCTATTCTCATTAAACAAAGATAACACAAACAGGGAATTTAACCGGGGCGCTCAAATTTTTGAACACTACTGTATGAGTTTAAATCTTGATATTAAGATTATTAAGAAAATGCAAAACACACGTTTACAAAAGAAAGCGGTTTAGTACCATAATAGTAACTCAACATTATCATTCCATCATCATAAACATTATTGTCCCACCATTTACAATTATTTAATGCAAACTTAATGCAAAGACGAAAGACACATGATTTCGTAGAACACAATTCCAAATCTTTGTTAAAATATTTCAAAAAGACAAAAAAAACGAAAAAACTACATTTGAAAGAAACAAAATGGACCCTAATACTGGTACTTGTGGAACCCCTTCACAGATTTTACTCTGTAAGGACCGTTTACAAAAAACCTATGTGTCACTGGTGATAAATAGAGAGACAATGCACCGATGTGAGTCGGGTCCTTACAAAGCAAACCAAAAATGTGCTTGTCAGGACCTTCGAGAGGGCTACCATTAATAAAAGCTTCAAAAAACTGAAGATTAACATTAACTCAAGGTTTGGTGAGATTGAGTCTTTCGGACATACATAAATACAAAAATAGATTCAACATAAAAACAGCCTAGAAATAATAAATATGACAGAATGGCATAATGACAACAGGGCTAAGACGAGGACTCGCACTGCCGTCTTTCGTGGGAAGACCAGCTCAGCTCAGAGCTCAGAAGACCGGCAGCTCTTAGTCTTCTCGATTTATTGAATGCATCCAGCGATTAAGTCTTTGGGTTTGTGGAGAGAGCGTTGGTTCTAGAAGTCTGCTGCAGGACTATTTGGTACGGTTGCGAAGGCACCAGACTGCAGGCGTCTGGCATGCTCCTCTGTTGGTGTTCCTGAGGAACAGAAGGGGTTCTGGACAAGGCAAGCGAGGCCTGGAAGGCCTCAAAAGTTCAGTTCAGGGAAGCAGGAGAGGGCTCAGGTCACCCCAAAGGCCATAGGAAGACGTTGGTGTAAGCCGAGATGGGTAGCGTGCAAATTTTCAAAAAACGGTTTGTGAAAAGCAAATGCGAGTGAGCGGCCAAGGAACGCAACGCTGTCAGGGAATGTCCTTCAAGCTGTTTATGTAAAAACAGTCTAATACGTAGAAGGTTTTGTGTCGTCTGGTTTAAGACACAGTGATTATAAAGGGTTAGTGTCTTATTGGAGATACTGTGAGTGCATCTGAATGGTGGTGAAACCAGTGCAATGTCGGCTCCACCTCCTTTCACTCCCCCTCTTCTGCCCGTCCACCTCCCCCCCTGCCATTCTCAGTGGGCGTGGATGTCGAGGCCTTGTCCAATAAGAGGCTCAGCAGAGTGAGGATGGGGAGGCGGGTGCAGTAGCATGGCGGGGTGGGGCGCGGGGTACGGGTGCAGCGATGGAGCGGCGTGGGTGTATCCCGGCTGAGGCAACAGCGCTCCGGGGTAGTCACCAGGCAGAGACGGCATTCCCTGAAGACCTGAAGACACAGAACGAGTCATATAATACCGATTTTAATATAAATCACATCTAATGAAGTCAAAGAACATGATTTACTGAACCAATATTCAATAAATAATTCAATTTATGGCAAATAGCTTTGGTTGCCAAGCAAGTTAATAGTTCACACTTTATTCATTTTAATAACATGCCACGATAATATGGAATTTAACTGAAGTGTGTGACTACGACAGCAATTCTATAACTAATCGTTGTGTTTAAGTAATTAAAGGGGCTTATTTCATTAATATTTGGAATATACACATATGTGGATGTATATGACTTAGGTCTTTGCGTAAAATTCCATTTTTGCCTTTGACATAATTTAAACATAACATAACATAACTTTACACTGTGTGTATATGTTATGATGAAAGAGTTTAACATCATTTGTTCACGTTATCTTCTTAGCAAGTGTCTATCAACTTCTGAAGCTGTTCTGTATTCAGTTTTGTAAAAGAGTATAGATGCATGTAAAAATTAATATTAATAATTAATATTAATAATTCTCTGATTTTATTGATTTTAAGTTCCTGGATGTGGGTGACATTAATCTTTAGTCTCTTCAGTTGGGCCAGATCTGGTGGATGCCTATCCTGGCAAAATTCCGAGGAGAATTCCCTGTAGGGATTTTAGCCACTGCTGGTAGACCTGTACGACCGTACGCTTCCATACACCTGCAGATCCAGCTACTTCCTTCACACTATGGTCTTTGGCCACGCCCACATGCTCAGTCATTCCTTTTAGCCAATTACTAACATCTGCTCTGGAGCCATTTTCCACACATGGAACGAGAAATTCCCTGCACCACCTCTTCTTAATCTATGGATCCTGTCACTCACACCATGCAGGGATTTATAGCACCACCTGCAGGAGCCTGAAGTTACTACCACCTTGACTAATATATTTGTCTGATGAGCTTACATATGAGCTTACAGTATATGTAGTTCATAAGCATATATGAGGTTTGAACACAATGTAAAGGGCAACTGCAATTTTTTGAATAATGTTAAAAGTAAAAGAGGTCCACGGTTCGTTTTCTGATAGCTGCGGTACATTTAAGGCGCTCTAGTTGGGAACTGCACACTGTGGTCATTTATAAGGCACCGAGGACTGCAACTCCTGCCTTGTGGTCACTGTGGTGAATGACTCTTTAATTATCTTCAGTGTAATTAACTCTGCTGTAAGGACACAGCTTGTGGCTTACCTGCTGTCCTAAGGCCTAAGTGAGGTTGACCTTCCAATCCATAACCTCCTATTGCTGCCCCCTCTGGACTGTATGGGGCACCTTGACCTGTAAAATATAAATATATACACCATATGAATCAGAGCTTATCACACAAAAGCAAGATAACACAGCTTATCGAATTTAAAGGGCCCATATCCCAGAAACCCACATCATGCTCATGTTACATCCGTTCTGCTTACAGCAGTTTAGCTCAACCCTGAGGTTAGGAAGGGTGTTCCAGAGCAGCCGATTAGAGAAGAGCTACGTACGATATGGGTCCTTTAATTATTTAATTAATTACACACAGAGCTCTGTGATACACAAGGCATGCGATATTTACCTGAGCGATTTGACTGGTCAATCATGGGCTGGACTATTCTGCGTCTGGCGTTTATAAACCTGAACAAAAACAGGAAATAAGACTTCACACAGAGCCAGCAACACAGTACAAAGTTAAAACCGATAAAGCCTGCACTCCAATCAAACTGTTTACCATAAAGGTTGGTCCATTTTCAATTCCGTCCTTACATAAATCTTCATTACAGGTAAATGAGTATTGATCATAGTGCAGTTATGTACTGATTGGTATTGACTGGGTGACTGTAGATGGATGATCACCTTTTAAAAAGCTCAGAGTGAGACTGTAAGCCGAGGTCGGTACTTACCAGTTGTTGACCTGGAGGATGGTGAGTCCTGTGTCTTGAGAGAGTTGTTTTTTCTGTTCTTCAGATGGGTACGGATGCTGGGAGGGGACAAAAAGGTTTCAGAAAGAATGAATACAAGAACGTAAGGGAACTTTGCACTGACTTTGCATTGACCTCTAACTGTCTATTATTAAAAACAATGGTTAAATATATTGATTAGTCGATTATTACAGTTATTAGCAACAGCAGAAGTTCTCACGGCATATGAGTAGGAATATAAACACCGGTATGATGTTGAGGGTGGTTATTGATATTATCACACAGCTCAAAGCAGAAACAGCCTATACCAACAATGTAAATAAATACATGAATAACAACAAATTATTAAAATATAGCATATTCATTAAAATATAGCATATTTAATCCTGTTTAATTTGAAAAATAAATACCTTGATATGTTCAGTGTATGCTGAAAATTTTTTATATCGTTTTATATCTCCTCATTATTTGTTTAGTGTACAGGTTCCAGACCCCTTTGGTTCTAGAGACTGCAGCGCTGTGTGCACAGCTTCTCTCCGCTCTTTATTTATATCCGCTGCGCTGGAGCTCAATTCTGTGTGTAATTACAGAAGCTTCATTAGCTGCTAATTACCATATGCTCGTTACTGTACCGCACCGGCACCTCTCGTTTCAGCTCTGCCAGCGAGTTCATAACATCCCGATTTCACACCTACTGACTCAAGATGGCTAATACCCAGCGCTTGAACTCTCTAATGTGCTGCCTCGTCTGTGGAGTTCGCTCCCTATCTCCTTTTCTAACAGCCCACACTGAAAGAAGTGATGAACCAACTTTCACATGAATCACAAGCAATTCTGTTATTCAGTTTATTCGCCTTTGGTAATAACAGTGGCGATATGGCATGCCTTAGTAACATAGACAGTGCAGCAGGTTTGGGGGGTGGGGGGGTGGGTGTAATTTGTCTTGTCTTATTTGTCCTGCTCATACGGCTTCTTACAACCAAGGCGAATTTAATACTGGGACTGACCATTAATCATGTTCCTTTTGTTACATTTTTAGATTTTTTGATTTTTTGATCATTATGACTTCACATATTTACATATTCCAAATTGAAGTGACCAAATTCTCACCTTAAATATGTAGAAATAAACGTGTGGGTAAACTGTAGTTATGTTAAAGTCAACTATTAAAACGTATCAAATTCTAAATATTTAGAAATTTCAAAATCTCACTAGCAAAACACATTAAGTAACCATTAAGGTTCTTCTTCGTACTAACCCTAACCCTCTTCCTCAGAGTTTTAAGGCTGTTCTGTGATAACGTCCCACTCTGTGAGCACAGTCAAAGTTCATTCTTACCGATAGATGTTGAAAAAGCCACGCTCTCATGATGTTGGTTGCCACTTTGGGGAAAATCCCTCTTTTCTTGTTGCTCCTTCTGTCTCTGTCTGAGTCGTCCTCCTCTCCTGTGCTGGGAGATGCTACAGCTCCGTCCAGTCCATCTCCTGTGATGCGAGAGAACAAATGCACGATGAGCAAATGTACATACAGTCCCAAAAATGAAGGGCTTCTGCAGAGCATACCATGGAAGAACCTTTGTGGTTCCCATCACATGTACATTCCTACCACATATCCAAAATACGTCAACATAACTGAGCCCTCACAATGAAAAACTGAGTGTACGCGTCGCGTATGTATGTCTGTGCAGACATAGGTGTGAATGTGTGTATGTACCGGCGTCGCTGCAAGTCTCGGCGCTGTGCGTGGTGAGTCCACAGGAAGCACTGGGGGTGCCTGAGGGGGTAGACACACAGTCATCTGTGTCTCGCAACCAAGACTGATTCTAGATCAGGAGAGAGAGTGACAGTCAGTGGGACGGTGACACGGCTACCGCTCTGCTGCGGAACCTAAAAAGTGGAGCAACCTTCCACCGCTCTGGTAAATCTATGATCTGGGTTCTGCTGTGATTCTTTAGGAAACAATTCATCATCATTATTATCATTATGCATTGTTATTTGAATCATAGATTACTCAGACAATAAAAATGATTTTAATAATAATAATAATAATTTTCCATATTTTATCTCTTTTTATTTTTTTGGTTATTTATTTATTTTGTTTCTTTTAGTTTTTTTTATAAATTACAGCAGATTGCTTACAAATGATTGCCTTAAAAAAATGTTATAATGTACATTTTATAAATGTAATTTTATTTCGTCTTGTTTTTAAATGAATAATAAATTAGTATAATTATTATTGTTGTTGTAATAACCACAATAATAACAACAGTCGAATGCACGCATAAGTGCTTTTGTTCTGACTGCCACTTTTAACAACTCTCCAATCTGACACAGCCCTGCAGACTGTAACTCACCTGTTCTGACAGACTGGTGCAGGAACCGGTAAAGTCCTCCATGTCGGATTTGGAGCCGCTGTCTCGGTCCTCTAGCACCAAATCAGTAGGCATCTTGCCCTTTAGACAGGTGATGTAGCGATGACAGAAGTTGTCACACAAGTCGTGGACCTACAGCGGCAGAAACAGAGAACATCAGAGCAGCGTTCACTCACAAACGCAATATAATCAGAAATTACAACAACAGAAATGTCACCAAATGATAATAAACTGAGAGTATTGATACTTTATTATAACGTAGAGCAGAATGTGTGGTAACTCTGTTATGTTGCTTACCTTTTCTAGCTCTAACAGGTGAAAACGTAATACTTGGATGGCCTGGATCATCTAAAGAAAGATCAGATAATTTGGTTAATGACATCGTTCTCTTTTACTGGGAAGCTGATAACCATTTGATCAAATGACCATTATGTATAGGTACTTACCAGATTATCCAGTTCTGGATTTGATGAAAAGATGGGTTTCTCTGAACGGATCTGAGAAATACAAGCAAATATATTTATATGATATTATCTATATATGACAAAGCATGTCATCTTCACTACATGACTCATCAAAGGGTTTATATATGACCATCTAGCTGCTTTCTCTCACCTGTTTGGCAAAGGCTGCAATGTCCTCATTAAAAGAGTCCGAAGAGCAAACATCACTATGATTGGTCAGGCCTAGGTGGGCGGGGTTTGAGAGGGTGGTGGAATCGCGGGGTGAGCAGGTGGCCAATTCACACTTCTCAAACACCAGAGCCAGGAGTGGAAACAATGGATGCCTGTCCACACAGATATTCAGTAGAGAGTCAGAAGGGAAAACACAAAACCCAAGCCCAGAAATACATCCTCATATAAAATACACAGGCCTATAAATATCTGTAAGACTTTAGAAGTTTGAGATTTTCTTAGAAAGTACTGTTTGATTAATAATTTGTCATTGTCTGATTATTTTATGATGTAATTATTTTATACTTGTAATTTTTTGTGACAATGACGCCCATTATTGTTGCTACATAGTACTTTATCCAGTACCATCAATAAAAATATCAGGTCAGTTTTGGACAGAATGTCCAGGCGCGGAGTGGTTCAGGTCGGCTAAATTTTGTCCAGCTTGGGTCAGTTTCATACTTTGAAAACTAGGGTACCACCGATAAATTTGGTCAGGCTTAAAGTTGGTCACTGCTTATACCATCATCTAACTGGGCATGTCTTCAGGTGAGGCAGAAAGCCATGGTATAAGACACTTCATGCAAGGCGATGCCATCTGATCACCACAACTTCTAAAGGTGCCCACCTCCTTTAACCGTGCTCTTGTGTGACAGGAAAAGAAGACGCACAAGCAGTGTGCAGGTAGTTCTGCAACGCACAGAACAATCCTTTAAGATATAAGCTGGGTCTTACCCATAGATCTGATCACGATGGTGCTTGAGCGAGTCAGGTACCGTGTGGCCATAGTGAGGGGGCGGTAATGACCTCATCGCTTCTCCGTACCCCCCCACAGGCATAATGTCAGACCCTGGGTATTGCACCAGCTCTTCATACTAAAAGAGAGACAGAAAAAGAGAGAGTTAATATACATGGAGAGAACTGAATGTACACTGGAATAGTGGATGTGTGGGACGAGTGCACCAGAGTGAGAGAGAAAGAGAGAACAGGGAGGTCGTTTGAAGTTGCTGCTAATTTTCGCTCCTCCTTCATAAACACCAACAACAGACAGCGTTTGATCTGCGCGCTGAACGACACTCACTGTGGGACATACAAGAAAAAAAAAACACAACAAAAAAACAAAACCAAAAAAAAAAAGCAGCACTGAAGACAAAAGAAAGTTTCTCGCCTTTAATAAATGAATCCTAAATGCCAGGCATTCCTTCAAATCTTTTAAAGCCCACTCACTGTTACAACCTCGCAGTCAAATGAGCAGTATGTAAATGAGCAGTGTTTCAATAAGCACGCCTTACTTTGTCACTAGTTTGTTTTCAGGGTTAAAAATTTTGGGTTCTCTTAACTATTCCCTGCAAGTTTACTTCAATTTTACACTCACAGCATTAAATGATAATAATTCATTTTATAATATAATTCATAATTGCACTATGCACAAATATCTAACATCTGATTGTTTAATTACATTTATTACATTTGATTACATTTCCTATTATATGACCTGTCTTTCATTCACATTCAAAGGTGACTTTATCTCATGTTTTATTATAAAAAGAGTATAGTAGGCTTGATTTAATATAGAAAGTGATTTTAAAAATCCATTTTGGAGCATCAGGCCTTCACAAACTCATATAAACGGGTAAACAACTACACGGTAAGTCTGCAGTTCTGATGGAAATATCATACTTTTTTGTGTTATATAAAATAACTGTGCATCTAAACGATCAGTTTATTGTGCACATTATAGGGGGGTATTACACAGCTCGTAAACACAAGCTGTTGTCACTTCCCAGCTTTCCTTTATTATGTCTGTGTGCAAGGCATCATGGGAAATGTAGTTTCTTTTATTGTTTTTTTTTTTAGAGCGCGAATCTAAAATTCCTCATGTTCAACTACAAACTACAAGTTGTGAAACAGATGTGCTGTTAACCGAATCAAACTCAGTGTGAATCATATTCACAAACAATATATAAACAGACAGGTGTCGTTTGGAAAGCTAGTTTGGGAGTAGCTGCGTTAGCCACAGATAAATAAAAGTTCCCTCCCCATTACAGTCCGTTTCTAAATCATCTCTTATAGAAGGGTGCTAGACAACGCTGCTAGAACCAAGTTATTCTAATTTACTTAGGAAACAAGCAGGACTGGCGATATGCTACTTATCCTACTTCATATAGGCTATCCATCTGCTATATGAAGGCTCCGACACTCTCCACATCCGTGACTAATTGCAGTCATTAGGCTACAGCATTCACATTAATAAACCAGAGCAGCATCACTCACTATATTATCACCAGAGTTCAGACTTGCGGACTTTTTTTCAGACTTTATGACTAAGCGCCCTGATGGGACACGATGTGCGGGTGATGCTACAGCTAGCCTAGCTACTGGGGGGAAAACAATCCTTTTTCTATAATAAAAGTCTGTCCCTAAAGACAACCACCTGGATTACAATTCATAAAACTGCTTTCAGGAAGAGTTTAGAGAAGTAATTCCGTAAAAACTAAATCAAAACATTTCCTTATTTGTTATAAATATGCGTTTTCCGTCTAGCATCACTAGGCATTCAAATTTTCAAACAAAACTTTATTTAAACGTGGCAGAAAACAAGACAAACGAGCAGCAAGCCAGTTGGAAAAGGAATCAGGACTGGATGCAAACGAGTTCATCATTTCTACATGACTAATAGCACAACAACGCCTTTCAGCTTATTTACGTTAGGCACTGTTTTCAGTTCAGCACTACCGAAGTCTACAACTCATCTGATTCCATTTTCATCCAGACCCTCTAGCCTAAGAGGCTAATTCACGACTGCGTGGCGCATCCTAAACAAATAACAGCCTGACTGCACAAAGAGAGAGAGAGGGAAGATAGGGGACAGATAACAAGGTGATGTATTCGTGTTATCATCTCTGTTTAGGCCTCCGTTCGGAGCCAGTGGGCCACAGGGAGCAGTTAGAGCTGTTAGAGCAGTTAGGAGCTGTCAGAGCTCCACTCCAGCCCGAGCTGTGACCTACTTTAGCGCGCTAGCCTGCGCTGCTCTGCTCCTGTCTGCTCCTCCACATGTCTGCTCACATGATTCCTCCTGCATCGTTCAGAGATACGGAGAGACATTTTTGACTCCTCCTGGGAAGAAAGTGAGAACTGCTTCCCCCACTCGCCGTTAAACGTCGCCTTTTTCTGCGTTAAAGGGGCTAAAAAAGAGGCGGCACCGTCAGCTCGTGCTCTCGGTAAGAGCGCGTGAAGACGGATCCAAATAACCCTCCTAATATGTCAAACAGACGGACGTAAATAAAAAGCTTGTGTTATAAATAAACCAGTGCACGAGAATAAAATATGCCGTGCATTATGAGGCAATTCATAAAAACAAAACGTAGATGGTTATGGCGATATTAATATGTGTTCAGAGGTATTTCCTGACAGCAGCTCGAAACCCCACAGCTAAACCTGAATTCACCGTGAGCACGTGCAGCTGGCCAAAACATAAACACAGCACATTTAGCATAATACACCTCATCTGCATTCATTTTAATTTTTAATAAAAACGCATTTTTGTAATACACAATCCCAGCAGCCAATGTGGGCTACACGTAGAATGCATTTGATTGTATCCCAGATTGCTCACGAGGGTTCTTCAATAGTAAAGGGAGAACCGTATGTATGCTACATAGGACAAGTTGCATCCTTAAATGGGTCTTTGCATGGTCAAATGGTTCTGATGGAGAACGTGTTGGATACGGTTATATATGATAGGGTTCTGTTATTATGAGAATAACAAGGTACTATATAGAACCATATGCTACCACACACACACACACACACACACACACCTATACATATACGAATATACATGTATATATATGTATGTACATATATGCAATTGATTCTAAATAGCTCACTTATGGTTCTTTTACTAAAGAACCCTAGAGCAACCATATATATATATATATATATATATAGTTATAGATAGATAGATATAGTTATATATCCATCAACCAGTTATAGTGGATGTGCTGCAAATGGTTCTATGTATTTCCTTTTTGGAAATTAAATGGTTCTAGCCTCGAAACGGGTTCTTTAGTTGTTACATGCTTGACATCATGACAACAGTAGAACCTTTTTAGTGCTATTCTCCCTTTACTAAAGAACCCTAGTAGAACCATATTTTTAAAGAGTGTTTGTCAGATCTGACGTTCATTAGTGTTCATTAAGTCCAGCTGGTCAGCCTCAGCACTGGAGGGTTAGTCAGGTTCTCCATAGCGCAGGTGGACAGCTATGGGGTGAGGAACGGCGGCGCGCGATGACCCCACTGATTGCATCTCTGCAAGCCAAGCTGCAGAAAGACAGAGCCGAAGAAAAGAAACAAGCCACTTTACCCTTTTCTCCATGCGCCACGGGAGGAAGAAGACACACAACGGGGGCAGTCCGGGGCGGCCGAGCAGCGGAGTCCGCGACCACTGTCAGCACACAAAAACAAAACCCAACACTCAGATACAGGCAGCGCCGAGCGATGGACGGTGCACGGCAATGCAACGGAAGGGCTACCGTAGCCTAGATAAAGGTGCCTATTCGGCCTGTTTAAGGTGCACGCAGCGTAGCGCGCGAGGGCCGACGTGCACGGTTAACAGGGCACTATGATGTGCACTGATTATCATCGGCGCACGACGCTGAAGCAGGCTTCATTTTGCAATTTCCAGTTCCACCTTAAATGGCGCGGCAGTTACATTCTGGCGACTGAGGCCAGAATGTAACTGCCGCGCCATTTAAGGTGGATCGGGAAAAGCTCCATCTTCAGCATATAGGAAGCAAGTTGGAAAGTGATGCACGTGAACAGCTATTCTCGGAATGGCAGCCAAAAAAAAAAAAAAAAAAGCTCGTGAGCTCGTACCGTTCAAGTAAGCAGACGCTTCTGTCAGGCCGATGATGCGATGCTCCGGTACGCGCGTGCTGCTGGCCTGGCTGCTCTCGCGATGTCCATGGACCGAATGTGGGGGCCCAGCGAGATGAGCAGTGGGCCTTTTAAAGGTAGCGACAGAGAGAGAGAGAGCGAGAGAGAGAGAGACTGGGAGTTGTTTTCGGGGGTCAAAACGCGACGGGGTCTCTCACCACCACCCCCCGCCCGTCCTCTCCTGCCCACCCATCCACCCCCTAACTCCCTCCCTCCCTCCCTCCTTATCGCACGCGCTCGTGCATTACAAACGCAGAGGGCCCGCCTTAGCAGCGGTGCAGGGCGCGCGACCCATAGAGATAGAGGTATACAATCACGGACATGCATCATCGCGCGCGCGCATACCTGCACAGGTTTATATCACTGCTGCCCGTGGTATTCTGGGGTCTCTCTGTTGACATCTACTGGTTTCAGGTTTGCTTGCTTAAATCAAAGTTCATTCTTCAAGACAACAACAATAACAAACAAACAAACAAACCAACCAACAAACAAACAAAAGGAAAATAAATGGATGCCAGGTCATCAAAGCTTCAAAATGGTCATGTTTCCTGTCCTCAATGCAGCATGCACAGATGCAATGCAATAAATAAATACATAAATACATAAACAAATAAATATTATTTAGAATATGGCATGGCTTGCTTCAGTTACTTTGTTTATTTGCTTATTTGTTTATCTAATGATTGATTATGTGTTGGATGAGGTTTGTTTGCCATGGCTACTAACCTTCAGGGATGTATTGTGTTCCCTAAAATCACACCAGTAAGGATTTACACCGAAGTAATCAATCACGAGCTCGTAAACTGAATATTCCATTCCACCTTAAATGCTTTAGCTTGTTCAGGTGCTAGAACGTAGCTGTGGCACCATTTAATGTGAAATAGAAAATTAGCAAAACTGGCTAGCTAACTTTTTCTCCCACATTTTTAACAAAATCCTGGATTCATTTGTTCTGTACATTCTTTACAGCCTGTAGGCAGCAGCCATGCTGTGTGATTGTATCCGTGCTTGCCGGTTAAAACAGACGATCTTAAACTGAGCTTCTTAGTGGGGAACAACGTTAATTTACTGCGTGTTGTTTTCCAGAGAGAAAGCGAGTAGCTAATATAGGTAACGTTAGCTACTAGCATTAGCTTCAAGTAACTAGCATAGCTAACCAAATACTACAGCAACCTGGCTTATTCACAAAGAGACTCATTTTATTCAGCTGTTTGTGTCTGTTTTGACCTTGTGCATGTAAGTGATCATTACAGTGTCCCGCTGCAAACCACCCAATCAGAGCAGAGCTCATCGAATTACTGATGAGCTCACAAAAATTGGGAAATAGCTCCTTTCATTCTAGGACCCAATCATAGCATGTAAAACCACAAATTTGCACCCTGATCAAAGTCACATAGCTTTTACATATGTAGTCATCAGAGATTAATCTGAAATACTGTATAACTGCTTTATATGGCACTTTAATAAAAAGGGAATATTGTCATGTGAAAAAGTATGTGCACCCCTGGTCAAATTCCATGTCCTGTCCATTTTAATGCACAGTAACTGTTTGTTTGCTTTGCTTAACATAATGAAGGGGAAAAGCAAAGCTATAGAAAAGTTAATGTATAGCAGATATAAAGGTAGTGCAATAACAGAGAGAGCAATAGAGAGGTGCCATATTTAAGTGTGTTAGAAAGTTTTAATTTTATGGATAAAATCAATAAAACATGGAATTTGGTCAGGCTCCGGAATGCTCATGGTTCTGCATGCAGAACCCTTCCACCAGTGGTTCTATGCACAGTTAAATAGTTCTAGTAATCTAATTTATGCCAATGTTAAGTGGCTTTCAAAATACAGTTCTATATAGCACTATGTGTATTTTTTTTTTGCACTATATAATGTCATTAAAACTCAATTTCTCAATTTTCCTGCATTTTTAGAGAATATAACACATCATATTTGCCACCGATATTTGAATGTCCTCCTCCCCTGCATAGCACTTCACCCAATTTCCCCCCCAACTTTCTCTTTTTCTTTATTTTTTAAACAGGCTCCTCCATTTGTCATAATTTGAGGTCATTACAGACATGTGGAGTCGCTGACAGCAACATATGGCCACCCATCCACTTCCACATTTGCAGTATAAACTCCAGCGTCCCCTCCCCTCATTCACAATTCACTATCAATAACCGTAAATGACAATTCGGCATTGTGACTGTATTGTGGAAGCTTGCTTACACTAACTCAGCCTGTGAACTTTTCCATTTCAGACCCCGGCTCACATTTGGGTTGCTGTAACTTAACGTTTCTGTGTGAATTACAAAAAAACGGGAACTCCGCGGCAAAAGGGGAGCTCGTCTTGTGTTGTAAATTACCTTTAAGGAGCACAATGGCAGTCGAGAGGGGTTTCTTTTGCCGGCCGCCTGCTGGGAGGCGCCAGGGGGCTTCAGCACTTCAGGATCAAGCACAGCACGGCCTTTCAACACCACGGGAGGCTCCTTCCCCACATACACGATCATAGGCGCAAAGGCCTGAACAACAGTGGCTCAAAAGGACTGCCAGTGGAGCAAGGCCCTTTGAATGTTCGCCTTAATGGACTGTTTCCAGGTGTAACAGGTCAAGAACCTTGGAAGAACAAGGCCGGAGAAGCATCCACAGGCCTACAGAGCCCTTGAGAAATCCGTGCTGTCATTACAAGATGCTGTTTTCTGACTTCTGTTTGGTTCAGGCACCTTTTGAAGACTGTGGGTGAACATTTCCTGATGAATGGATCAACAGGAAAGGCTTAAACTTACTTCAGACGATAAAACAAATTAAAAGTTGTGTTATTTAACAAGCTTAGAAGTTTAGAGACACAGGTTCCTACGTACCAGGATCTGCTGAACTAGAGCTACAATGCTGTTTACACTGGAACTCGGTTCCAGGTTATTTACATATCCCCTTTTACAAATGAATAGACTCAAAAACTGGACTGAGGGATATTATGAAATGACTTATTTTAAACTTATTAGAGTTTTTTACAAGCAAAATGTGTGGAATAGCTGAGTTAAGGTTGAATTAGAGGTCTTTCCATCTTAGCGGTTAAGACGGTTCATTGCTGATGGTTTTCTGATTTCATTGCAGAGGTGGTGATGGAAACCAAGGGTCATCATTCAAACATGAACTGTTGTTTAATTTCTCTTTTCAGGGCTCGCTTTGGTTATTTCTTTGTTTATTTGGTTATTTGTTTATCTGATGGGTGATTATGTCTCATAGTTCAAGCTTAAAGGAACTGTAAAGCCCTTGCACCAACTTTCTCTTGAAGAACCCCAGACAGAATCCCAGTGGTCACCATGTCTACAACACAAGTCCAGCCATTTTATTTACTGTCCTAACCCGCCAGTAAGCCTACACATGTCATCTGAGTTTTATATGTACTGGTGATGATGGTAAACAGTGGATAATCTGAAAATGATGGGGACTATTTTGCCTCACAACGTCCTTCCTGCATGTATCCCTCCACCATGAATGGATTTTAAGGCTGAAATCTTCTCAAACCTATCATACAACAATGTCTCAGCCATCAGTTAGCATATTCACAACCATTACTGTAATAATAACTTCCTGTGAGGGAGGTTTTAGGGGTTGACGTCTGGTTCCTATCACCACCACTGTTAACGGTTATGACTCTTAACTGTTACATTATGCCTAGTTTAAAAAAAAAAGGTGTGAAATCCATCTGAAGTTTGATTCTTTTGGAGATATGAGGTTTAGTTCTACATGTGGGATGCCAGCACATGTACCGTAATCACAAACGCCTTGTTATTGTTATATGTTTGTCATAACACTTTGGGTTTGATTACTGGACCTGTGGGTGTCCCAGGGCTGAAGGTGGAGGCCACTGATGTGACTGAATAAACCCATTAGGAGGAGGGTGTGAAGGGGTCAGTGGGACGGTGAATGGTTTTATTTTTACGTGCCTGTTAGTGAGCCACTGTCAGAGTGTGAATGTTTGTTTTGGAGCGTTCGACACTGCTTGCCTCTCTCTCTCCCTTTCTCGCTCTCTCTCTCTCTTCAGTCAATGTCAAGGTGTTTGTGCTAAAGTCAGCCTCCACTGCAGGCGATGCCCAAGGCTACAGGGGAGAAGGAGAGACAGGAGAACGAATGACTGCAAGGTACTGGATGTACACATATGTTGTGTTCACCCACATCCATGCAGACAGTTGTGCGCAACTTTCAGCTGCATATTGACCCCATATTTCTTTAATGATTAGGTTTGATGTAAACAAGTCATTGAGTTTCTCCCGAATTGAAGGACATTAACAGGGACTTCAGCTGCAGTAACAGCCCCTACCCTTTACACAGTGAGGCTTTACACTAGACATTGTATCGTTGCAGTGAGGATTTGATTGCAGTCTGCCTTCACAGGTGCATTAGTGAGGTAAGATCCACTATATCCCTCTAGCTCACACTTGGCACTGGACATGGTGACCTCAGAATCATGTGGCTGCTCCAGAGCGTTCCTTTTCTTTTCTATGAAGACTATACAAGCCCGTCTGGATACTTTTGGACAGATAGTACATGATTGTTAATCTTTTGTGTTTGTGCACAGGCTTACACTAGAGCTGTGCCTTTTGCATTGCCTGTAGTTTCCATTATAAGGAGAAGGAGTGCCGCGATATTTTATTTCGGGGCAGAGAAAAACAGGAATTAGGGGGAATAATGTTTTAGAAAAACAAGATCTGAAGGGCTTAGTTATAATATAAACAAAGTAAACGCACTAATCATTATAAAACTGGGAATGGCTGGCTTTTCTTAGTATATGCCAAATAAAATGATTGGCTAATCATTGTTTTGGCTAATCTATGTAAGCCTTTATTTTATACTGAGAGAACAATACTACACTGCACTGTATCGCCTACATACTGTAGTATAATGTATCATACCAACTGTGTTATAACCATACTGGTTATGTACCATACTGTACTTTACTATACCATACCATTTCCTGTAATGACTTCCTATATTGTACAGTACAGTCTATACAGCGATATACTATACTGTACTTGACTGTATTATGCTGTAGTACATAATCTATGTTGTACTGTACTATACGGTGTTTGTACATCATTGTACTATAGGTACTAAAACATTGATTAACAATATTATAATATACTGCTCTATACTATACAATACTATACTACCGACTGTAATGACTAGCTCTATTTTACTAGACCTACTATACTCTGCCCCGCTCCTGACTGTACTGAGCTATAATGACTGTACTATACTTGCTATACTCCCCTATCCTGTACTATTCTATAATGACCACATCATACTATACAGACTATAGTTTTCTACAGTGACTATAATGTACCATCCTGTTTATGCTATCATCACAATATATATTTTAGTATATTAACATTAATGTACAATAGTGTATTATACAATTATTGACTTCCTATAAACAATATATATTAACAATAATGTCTATACAGCAAAAAACTGCATTGTGCTTGACTGTATTACACTGCAGTACGCTGTCTATGTTGCACTGTATGTATTTCATTATACTGTGTACTGCATTGTACTGCACTGTTGATGGTATACTGTTTTTTATTGTTTGCATTATAACATAACGATCAACAATACTATAATATATTGACACTCTATAGTAATCTATAATACTGTACTATACTGAGTGTAATGTACTATGCTATAATGGCTGTACTACACTTGCTATACTCTCCTATACTGGATATGTTATACTATGCTGTACAATACAGTACTGTAGTAAACCATAATGACTAGCATCTGCATTGGACTGCACTATACAGTACCATAGTGACTGCTGTACTATAATCACTGTACTCTACGTCCCATACTATACTATACTATACTATACTATACTATACTATACTATACTATACGTTACCTTATACTGACTGTACTGTACTGTACAGACTACACAGTACTAAACAAACTCCCCAAAACTGATTATAACTGACTATAATGCCTGTATACTACACTGTATACTACACACTATACTACACTGACTATACTATACTATACTATACTATACTATACTGCATAATTCTGACTCTATAACTATACTGTCCTATACTGTTCTACACAGGCTATATGGAACTGTACTTAATGTTGTTGTTGTGTTGTGGGTTAGCTTGGCTAACCTTGGCCACCCACTCTACTTGACACTGTTGACTCGGCTGTAAACTGGTAATAGCCTACGTGACCCCCACATGCCCTGGTGCACCGTGGGACATCTGAGGCCTCCTGTGAAACGGGGTTGTGTTGAGCAGAGAGAGGTGAAGGAGTTAACGCTGAGGAGAGTGCTTTTTTACGAGTGTGGAGCACCTCTCTGATTACTGCTACGTCTGGTTCGACACCCATAAATATCCCTTCACCTCTCTCGCTCTCTCACTCCGAAACTCTTCCCTCTCTCGCGCTCACTTCTGCAACTTTCTCCTCCCAGTTTTCTTGTGGAACTTCAGTTAGCTTCTTAGCGTTGCTAGCCTAGCAGACCAATCCATTATTTTCTTTTCACCTCATTTTTGCATCGTCTGCTTTATTTACCCCAAGTTTACTATTATGCCAAGATTTTTCATTTAATAATCTGTTAAAATAATCTGATAACTGAAACTTTATTAGCTATTTTAGCTATTTCTGGGCTAATGTCACTGTTTTCGCATGCGCGGTTTTCTACATCTGACTCCTCTTTCCTTCTTTTTCATTTGGAAGTTATTCGAAAAGCCATGGTTCTCTTCTCTCCTTCAGTGAACTAAAAAGCTGCTTTCTTTCTCTCTTGCTCTTACTCTCCATCCTTCTCTCCTCCTCCATCCCTCTCTCCTCCCTCCCTCCCTCGGCTGGTCTCCTTACAGATGGAGATTAACTCGGAGCCCGAGCCCCATCCGTTTTCCTGACTGTTTGTTATTAAGGAGATGGATGGCAGCTTGCAGTGCCAGGCCGACACAGCCGCAATTACACCGAGGCCGGTGATAGATAGAGGGAAAGAGGGAGAGAGAGGGAGGGAGAGAGGGAGGAGATGGAGAGGGGGAGATAGAGAGAGGTGCATCTATCACGCCCCTTAATCTACCTGTCACTCTGGGCGATAGGCAGAGGAAAAGAAGGAGAAAGGTAGGAGAGAGAGAGAGAGAGAGAGAGAGAGAGAGAGAGAGAGAGAGAGAGAGAGAGAGAGAGAGAGAGAGAGAGAGAGAGAGAGAGAGAACGAGAACAAAAGAGAGAGAGAGAGAGAATTCTCATCTGCTATAAGACCAGGTGCCAAAACACTTTCTTTACTTTGTGTCTTCTGTTAATGCAGAGTACAGTCAGTCATACGTTTGGATTTTTAGCTGAATTTTTTCCTATCCGACAAATTTTAATTTCCAGTGAATTTCCAGGTCAGGAACTCGATCGGAAACAATTAACAGCACTTAAGAGTCAGTCAGTCTTTATCCTTCTGATCTACTGCAGCTCCAGAGTGGTCTCTCCATCTCTTTAAACGTGTATGAGAGCTCTGGAACGTAGCAAAAGTAGTATTTCTCTTGGGTTCTCTAAAGAGAAGCTCTTTTAATGAGCTTCTGTTCTCAGCAAACTTAGATAAACTGATATAGACTGCAGCCTTCCACACACCTACAACTTTCCTCCACCAAACTGTGTTACATTGTGATGACATCAGAACCATAAACACAAGAATGCCTAGCTACAGTAACAGTACATGGTTTATTTACCCTCCTGCAAAAACTACCAAACCATACTCAAAACTACCAAACCATACCAGAAAACTACCAAACCATACACAAACCTACCAAAAACTACCAAACCATACCAAAAACTACCAAACCATACCCAAAACTACTAAACCATACCCAAAACTACCAAACCATACCAGAAAACTACCAAACCATACCCAAAACTACCAAACCATACCAAAAACTACAAAACCATGCCAAAAACTACCAAACCATACCAAAAACTACCAAACCATACCAGAAAACTACCAAACCATACTCAAAACTACCAAACCATACCAGAAAACTACCAAACCATACACAAACCTACCAAAAACTACCAAACCATACCAAAAACTACCAAACCATACCCAAAACTACTAAACCATACCCAAAACTACCAAACCATACCAGAAAACTACCAAACCATACCCAAAACTACCAAACCATACCAAAAACTACAAAACCATGCCAAAAACTACCAAACCATACCAGAAAACTACCAAACCATACTCAAAACTACCAAACCATGCCAAAAACTACCTAACCATACATGGACCAACCAACCCATACTAACAACCACCAAGCCATACCCAGAAAAACTATACCAATAACTACCAAACAATACCAAAATCTGTTTAACCAAATTATATTAAGCACTACCAAAAACTCATAACTAATATCAAGAACTACCAAACCATACCAACAACTACCAAACCATATCAACAACTCCCAAACCATATCAAGCACTGCCAAATCATACTAAGAACTACCAAACCATAACAAGAACTACCAAACCATATCAAGCACTACCAAACCATATCAAGCACTACCAAACCATAGCAACATCTACCAAATCATATCAACAACTACCAAACCATATCAAGAACTACCAAACCATATCAAGCACTACCAAACCATAGCAACATCTACCAAATCATACCAAGAACTACCGAACCATATCAAGCACTGTCAAACTATATCAAGCAGCAATAAAATTATACCAAGAACAACCGAATCATACCAAGAACTGCTAAACCATGCCAGGAGCAAGCAAACCATATCAAGTACTACCAAATTATACCAGACAACTACTAAACCATCAGGAATTACTAAACAATACAGAAGTTAACAACCCATACCAACCAAACCATTACAAAAACTCTGGAATCATACCAAACTAAAGCAAGAACCTCACCAAAAATGACCAAACTATACCAAAAACTGCCAAACCACACTACAACCGTCAAAATAATACCTTCACAATGAATACAAATCTGTCATAAATAACAATGCTTCCGACCAGAAGGCGTGTTTATTCTCTCTGGTTCGGTATGGGGTTTTTATTGTGTTACTCTGATATTGTGTAATCAATCAGCGATGGCTGGGAGACATGATTGGAAGATGGCACACAATATCACAAGCTTATCAATGACGTAATCGGAGTCAGGCAGGAGCCCAGGGTGATCCTTATCCTGGAGAGCTGGGATTCACACCTGGCTCTGATATTCACACAGCCCTGAAGGACTTCATTACCTGGACCAGGTGCGTTAGACTAGAATTGCAGCTAACCTGGGGTGGGGGGTTATGTTGTTTAATTTTTCATGTTTAAAATATAGTGTCTATACTGTATGACAACCACACAACCAAATATGCAGCATGTATTTCAGACCTAACGGGTCACCAGTACAGAGAAGCAACTACGGAACATTCCCCTCTGTGCAGGACACCGGGAGCTATTTTGACCTCAAGCTTTGGTTGATATTTGAATTTCAATTACTTTGTAAAACATGTGACAACCAGACTCTTAGATCCTCTGGACTCACTTTGACCTAGTGACCTGCCATCTTCATCAAGACATCAACACCACATTGTTATTTGGACATCCTTTGGTTTTGCCGTGGTGTTGTTTTCAGTAGCTGACACGTGGAAGTTTTCACAGTGCCCAAATTAATTTCCAGCAAAGCATTAGGTCCCATGTCCTATATTTATACACTCATCATCAGTAGCGCCCAGAAGGAGGTGTGAGACTGCGGTGCTGTTGGGAAGGAAGATAAAGGTGACCAGGATCAATAACTGATGATAAATTTAGACTGATATGATCAATATTTATTGAGCTACACATACAGAAGTAGTATGGCGTATCTTAGTATGGCTTCAGGCCACCGTGTTTGCTAACCCAACATGCCAGACGTCTCGGTATGGAGCTGTAGAGGTTCCTAATGGTGTCCTGTGATAATCCATCCCATGCAGCTTGAATATCCTCATATAGTTCCTGCATATTTGAGGTAGGGGTGGAGGTGGAGTAACACCAGCCCTTCTGGATGTGTGATGCGTGACGACAAGCTGCCCTATATTGTGCTAATTCAAGCTAAACACTCCTGATAACAACAAAGTGAATCAGCAAATATATGCAAATCAGTGTTTTTGGTTAAGTGAAAAATTGTAAAGAAATTTATGCTTTCCATGAAACGGGGCTGTAAAATTGAATTCTGTATATGCTCACGTGCTGAAACATGATCAAAACAAACGCACACTTGCAGATTTCCGAGACCGTGCAGCTCATATCACGTGTGCATGCATGCCGTGTTAAGCGAGACAGTTTTTCTTTTCCAGTGTTGCAACGTTTATGAAAAAGTAATCCAAGGTTCTCCTGTTTCCTCCTCTCCACCCCTCCCTCAGCTCTCGTCTGTCCAAAAGAGTGAGGGATGAGATGGGGGGATTAATGCTCTTCCGCTGGCCATGGGGATGATGGATGGACAGATGTGGGGAAGGACAGACAGAGGGGAGGAGTGAGGAGTGGGGCAAAGGAGAAACGCCAAGTCAAGTGGACTATAAATCTGGCCAAAGGTCTGGTTTGCATCATGTACGGCCAGAGTATTGGCTGAGGTGTTACCATGATTGGAACTACTACAGTAATCAAGTCAGATTTAGGGGTTTTTGTCTGCATCGTGATGGAAGAACAGCTACCAAACCCCACCACAGAAACAAAATATAGTACCAACAACCTAACCACACCAAAAACAACCATACCAGAATTAATAAAACACATCAAGAACAGGCAAATTAATCATACCAGAACAACAAAACCACATTATAAACAACCAAACTACATCGAAAACTACCATACCACAAAACAACAATCAACAATCACAATCACAAACCACATCAGGAACAACCACCTCAGAACAGCCACAACCAAACCATAATCAAAACTACCAAACCACACCAATAACAACCACCTCACAACAGCCACAACCAAACCATAACAAAAACTGCCAAACCACATCAATAACAACCACCTCACAACAGCCACAACCAAACCATAACAAAAACTGCCAAACCACATCAATAACAACCACCTCACAACAGGGACAACCACACCATAACCAAAACTACCAAACCACACCAATAACAACCACCTCAAAACAGGGACAACCAAACCATAACCAAAACTACCAAACCACATCAAGTACAACCACTTCACAACAGCCACAACCAAACCATAACAAAAACTACCAAACCACATCAAGTACAACCACCTCACAAAGGGACAACCACACCATAACCAAAACTACCAAACCACATCAAGTACAACCACTTCACAACAGCCACAACCACACCATAACCAAAACTACCAAACCACACCAATAACAACCACCTCAAAACAGGGACAACCAAACCATAACCAAAACTACTAAACCACATCAAGTACAACCACTTCACAACAGCCACAACCAAACCATAACCAAAACTACCAAACCACATCAAGTACAACCACCTCACAAAGGGACAACCACACCATAACCAAAACTACCAAACCACACCAATAACAACCACCTCAAAACAGGGACAACCAAACCATAACCAAAACTACCAAACCACATCAAGTACAACCACTTCACAACAGCCACAACCAAACCATAACAAAAACTACCAAACCACATCAAGTACAACCACTTCACAAAGGGACAACCACACCATAACCAAAACTACCAAACCACACTGAACACCACAAAATCACATCAGAAACAACCAAAAAAACGACTGTCAAGAATAGCCAAACCATAAACAACCACACCCAAAACTACCAAACCACATAAAAAATACCAAACTACAGCAAGAACAAGCAAAATACACCAACAACCAATCCATACCAAGAGCAACCAAACCATGCCATAAACTACCAAAATCCCCTAAATGCTTTTCAAGTCCAATAAATCCAAAAAGGTCAACTTTAATATTTTCACCGCAAAGCAAAAAAACCCCTCACTGGCCATTCGCTGATTAAAATAAAGGAAATGTAGTTTTACAGTGACACTGCTACACACTACGCTTCGCTGCTGGTGCTCCGAGAGGCTGCCACTTCACCATAACAGCACTTGCAGTTGACCGGGGCAGATCTAGCAGGGCAGCAATCTCACAAACGTGACCAGAGGCAAAAGTGCCATCCTGTGACAGTGCCACGTTTAAAGTCACTGAGGTCATCGGTGGCTTTGTTTACCTAAGGTGATTGATGGCTATGTTACCCATAAGACTTTGATACAGATTGTCTTCATAAGGGCCTGTAACTTCGTCTGCTTTCACCGCTTACAGATAGTTTTGCATTTCCACACGTGTAGCCTTTTGTTTATCTTCCATATATGTGTTCAGGCAGTATCTGGAGTCGTCCATACGCGCTGTTGTTCTGTGGCCTGGCCAGGATCTGATAAACGCACACGCATACGGGCCCACTCCATCCCGCCTCGCTCCATTTGTCATGGGGCAGCTGTCGGGCCGCTGTGATTGGTTGTTTCTGGAGACAGATAGCCGATAGGCTCTGATTAATAGTCGTGGCTCCGGCTCCTGCTCATTGATCAAGGGGACGGGCGAGAGAGGGAGAGAGAGGGATGGGGAGTGGGAAGGAGAGTGAAATGAGAGAGAGAGAGAGAACGAGGGACTGCACTGCTGCTATGTGCGAGCTTCCAGACTCTGCAGATGATCGGCTCATGATTATTTTTCCCCAGTAAGATTCAGTGGTCTGTTTATCGAGTGGGCTTCAAGCTGTTTTTGAATGCTACCTGCAGCTAAACGTAGAAGTTTAAAGCCCCCACCATTCAAAACAAAGTGTCCACACATTCTCTACAGAGGACAAACCCACATACACAGTCCTTTAGTTTCTGTTTATGTGCTGAGTTAACATAATGGGGAAAATATAAACATATACGATATGTGTCATAACTTTTGGACATGCCATATTTTATATTCACAAAATTGACAAATATGCACCACAGTATGTCCCCTGTAACGAGAATCCGCAACAAGCACTGTGTTAGACCTGCCCTTTGCGTCAGTTAGAAAACCAATAAACATAAACGTAAACATTTATACACATACATATTTGCATGTGAGTTATGAAGGCCCATATGTGCAGTACAAGCTGTAACAGTCTTGAACAATCTTATTCACCAGGTGAACACTGTAGAGACCCCTGTAGTCCTGTGGCTTGCCCATATAAGGAACTCTGGCTCAAAGCTGGCTTCTGTAAAAAAGGTCCTATCGGTTCCGTCTGGTGCCGTAAAGAAAGGAATGCAGAACCAATATCATGGCATATACAAAAAAACATCAGCTTTAGTTTCTTCTTACAAAAAAAACCCCAGAAGTGTCAGTTACGGTGGCTGTGAACATTTCAGAAAACAAATTTAAAAGACGTGAAACGCTTTCACAAATTCTGATGGAAAGGGCGGGTCTAACACACAGGAAGTGCTTGTTGTGCCTTGTCAATCAAACTGTTGGGCGGCGGTAGAGTGATTTGAAGAAGGAGAGGAACAGGTGACGTCTAAACCACTTAGAATTGGAGATGTTAAGAAAGGAAGGTAAGTGAGCTGTAACGCTAGCTGTAGTGGAGAACAAGCTAGCTAGCTTAAAACGACGGAGAGCTTTTACAGCCCACATGGTTTAGAGTTGCCGGTTCGTCTGCTCTTTTAAGCTCTAAAGATCTTCCACAGAAGAAACAGAAGTGGGCCTGATGTTCATTAGACTGGCACTTCAACCAGTTGTAGTTAATTTGTGTGCAAAATTAACAGATAATAAAAATAAAGGAATTCGTATTTTAGCATAACGCTACTAGCTACTTGGGCTGATTACACAGTAATAGCACTTACGGTTGGCTGGGGCAGATCTAGCAGGCAGAAATCCGACCAGAAGTTGAACCTCTCCGAGCTCTTCAGTACGGTCCATTGAACTGCCAGAGTTTGGAGATTGCTTGGCTAGGTTCACTGCATATCTGTTTATAGGCATACAGGTTTGCAGTAGGCCTGTTTTGTAAACATGTTGCGAAGCTGGTGCATTTCCTCCTGAGTATGTTTGAATTATGAGGTCAGTAATTTAGGAATTTAAATATTATATACTTTCATTTACATTGTACTCTCTCTACTGCATCCTCGCACCTTCTGTACTGTTAATGCACTTTATTCATCACCAAGCTTACCATATACTCATGTTTACAGACTGTATACTCATATTTACATACCGTATACTGATGTTTACATACTGTACACTTATGTTTACATACTGTTCTCATATTATCTCTACCTCAGATGTTATTTTTATTGTGTACATACTGTCTACTTGCACTATTCTTACAGTTCAAACATTCATTTTTAAATGCTGCTCTATACATTCATATGTATGTATATAGATATGCTTATATATGTATATATTTATTATTACGGCTCTTTATGTAAATAATACTGTACTTGCACTTCTGGTTAGATGCTAACTGCATTTCATTGGCTCTGTATCTGTACTCTGCACAATGACAATAAAGTTGAATCTAATCTAAAATCCAATCTAATTATTTATGCTACACGAATGCTAACACTGCTGCACACTGAACCGTCGAATGGCTTCATGATCACTCCGTAAAAAGACGTAGGCAGAACTGATACTGGGAGTTATTTCTATGGATTTAAAGGAAAATGACCAAATAATTTCCAAAAATTATATTAAAAATACATTTAGTTATATGTCATAATAATAATAACAATATTATTATTAATAACAATAAATGATACATTCAGTGTCACAGTGAGCTTTCAGTTTTTATAAACCCCAATGGATTTGTTTTTATTTATTTATTTATTTATTTACAATAAACAATAATTTATTTATAAATAACATATAATAATTTATAAATTTAACAGGGTCACCGATGGGAGACTAAGAGAAAGCTGTACAACATAAAGAATGAAGTTCTAGCACACTTATATACAAATCATATTGTTTTATTTTACGGCCAATAAATTAAGTACATTGATGAATAAATATATTAATTACAATGTTAAAACTTCTCGTTACCAAAATATCAGAAACATAAAAAATGCATGTTGGTGTTCCATCTAAAATAATTCAGTTAAAATCTACAGTTAATAATGTGCATTGTATAACTAAATCGACTGATATGAGTGTAATCTGAATCGTTTGAACAGTAGTGTGGACGTAACAGCTTTTCTTGGGGCTTAACTCTGTAATTTAACCCTCATCTGATTTTTATTGGCTGTGAATCTCTGGTACATGCCGTGCTGCTGGGCTCAAGTCTTTGATTATTGGTGTTGGTGCAGGGCACGAACTGATAAGGAGAGCAGATTTGGCTTCGGCTGATAGATAAACTGACCAGTGGTGGTCATCCCTGTGACCTCACAACCTCTGATATCATAACAGGCAGGAAAGAAGGAAAAGATTAGGAGGCGTGGGAGAGAGAGAGAGAGAGACAGAGTGTGGGAGGAGTGGCCTGAACTGAGGCTATGCTAAAAACTATAGAGGCTATATTGAACACTTAACATGCCAGTGCAAAAGGTCCAATTACATTTGAACACTGAATATTAGATACGTTATATAATAGCCTATTCTATTCTATTCTATTCTATTCTATTCTATTCTATTCTATTCTATTGTAGTCTATTCTATTCTATTCTTTTTCTATTCTATTTATAATCAAAATAAATACAAGTAGTCAGAATGCATTTTTATCAGTAAAGAAAATGTTGTTTGGAAGGATACAGCACATCTAATTAATTAAATTTGATAAAGCATTGATTAAATTACGTAGGTATTGGTATTGTACCCACTGGGCATCCTCAAGAAGAGATATGGCAAATGGTTAAACCAACACACTCACATACAGGAGAGTCACTGATTGTTTATGTGTATGAATCGAACGTGAATAGGTTTTATGGCATATACTTTCAGCAAAAAGGGTTTTATGGCATTCGTGGAACCTTTTTTTGGTGTTTTGCCAAACCATTTTTAAAAGGTCCTTTAAAGAACTTTATTAAAAACATTTAAATTACACGCATTGTTAAATTCCTGAGTGAAATTAAGTTAAACAATCTTCTAAAATTCTCTTTGAAATAACATTGCTGCAATTTTTTTTTCATGTTATATTTATTTTGCTAAAATTACTGTATTTCCAAAAACACAGCTTGCCAGGATACAATATAAAGTAACCTCTTTATATTTTTTATGAACCACAGTGAACCCTGGTTTGTTTTTGCACAGGGTCACATTTGAGAGACCATCCAAGTTGCTAGGAGAAAGCTGTAGAACATTTCTAATATGTTTCAATACTACTATACACAACTGATAAGAAATATTGAGGCTGATAATTTTGAAAAACGAGTAAATTGGTGATGAAATATATGAATTATCATTAAAACTGCACCAAACTGTTTTTTTTTATTATTTATTAAGGAAAAACAATTTAACAATACCAAAAAAATAAATATTAAAAAAATATATAGTTGAATTTCTGGGTCAAATTAAATTAAATGATCCTCTAAAACTCCTCATAAATGACATTTGTGCTGCAAATATTTAGTGAACAATTTCTATTTATTTTGCTATAAAAATTAAACAGAAGATATACGGTATAAAATGTGTCCCAGCTTTTACACAGGCCGTTTAACTCTTTATTTTCCCCCAGTATGTTAAATCCAGCGAATAAAGAGTAATCTGGAGAGCATATATTAACTTACTCACACTCTGAAAATCCACCACCAAACCAGAGCTGGGCCACGGGGGCGCAAACTTTTGCACTCGACTCTTTGCGGGCCTTCGTTACGACAGCGATAAATTTTTTGCATAGCGACTGATGTGACCTTAAACTGTGATACTGACCAACCCACGAGTGCTGGAGAGGGAAAGACCCTTAGAAATCTCCATGAGATAATGTATTTGTGTGAGAAAGAGTGTGTGTGTGTGTGTGTGTGTGTGTGGGGCGGGGGGGTGTTGGGGGGCTGGGGACTCGCTCGGTAGGGGGGTCAGTGATGTGAGGTCGTGACCTGATTGACCCCGGGGGAGTGGAGATCATCAATCACCGAGAGGCAGTACGGAGCAGCAGGCGCAGGACACCCCCAACCACTCTCTGACCCCCACCAAACCCCCCCCACCCCCACGACAGACAGATGGCCTCTGGGTAACTGACCGTTCCTCACCTTACATTCAGGCACTCCCCAGTACATTCGCTCATCCCGCTAACATTGATTTTCTGTTTATTATGGTGTTCTGGGAGATCTTCATATGCCAACTCCCATTTGCGTGAATGTGAATAATTTTTAAATAACTATTTTTAGAAATAATAATATAATAATCAATATATAAACTCAGTAAGTACTGAGGTAATACTTGATTTAATCTTTAAACTTTTAAAATGTAAACTTTAATCAGGTTTTGGTTGGAAACGAAAGGGTTAAACTCATAAAATCCAATCATAAATGTTGTCTCGGTGGTTTCTGGGTAAATACAGTCAAGTGAGCTCCCCCATTGGTTAGGACTTCAGGAGCTGGACTAGATTAGACATCAGATTAACTACCAACATAATTAGGAATCAAATCAACCACTCATCCCCAGGGACCAATTTTGCGAGGACAATGTGTCTCCGGGAGGTTCTAGATACGTCACAGACTGTGGATATAGGCCATAGTGTAAGCAGCTGTAAGCCTGACTTCATGTGAAATTAAAACTGATATTTAATACATGAATATAATCATGTCTGTTCGGTCAAGCTTCAGGTTAAACACATCATCCCTGAAAAAAAACAAGTTTCTCCAAAATGGTAACTTTACAGGAGAGGGCAGAGTCCTCATTTATTATAATGTAAGTCAATGGAAGCAGACTTCTTTTGTTGGTCCATTCATCATGACATGTTCACACAGTGTATACGGCAGCTGCTGTTTTAAGTGATGTGTCCTAATAAAAATAGACAACAGTGGAGATGCATGTTTTTCACTGGACAGTGATGATATGTAGTGCCATGTAAAACTTCAAATGGTCCTGTTATAGCCGAAACATGTTCAGGTGAGTCGCTGTTAGGTTAGCACTACCGCACCTCCAATATCCCATAGGGCTGTTAACAGTCATGCATTACAGTGCGTTATTATATTTTCGAGTTCTGGAATCTATGGGACCAGGGCTAATCGTGACCACACATACAGAGACACACTCACACATACACACACAGACACATATACATATACACACACACAGACAGATAGACACACACACACATACACATAAACACACACACACGAACACACACACACATACATACACACACACACACACACACAACCAAGCACACACACACATATACATAGACACACACACA
>JAMWET010005019.1:135000-140000 GCA_024036415.1 Prochilodus magdalenae
ACTCAGTCTATACCACAGTACCTACATTTAGAGCTTAGAGTTATACACTCGACCTAATAATGAGAAACTGTAGAACAGACTCAGTCTACCACAGTACCTACAGTGTAGACCTTACAGGTTTACTCGAGCTAATGAGAAACTGTAGAACGCAGTCTATACCAGAGTACCTACATTTAAGAGCGTTATACACTCGAGCCTAATGAGAAACTGTTAGAACAGACTCAGTCTATACCACAGTACCTACATTTAGAGCTTAGAGTTATACACTCGACCTAATGAGAAACTGTCCTATACCACAGTAACAGACTTAGAGTGTATACACTCGACCTAATGAGAAACTGTAGAAACAGTCAGTCGTACCTACATTTAGGAGCTTAGAGTTATACACTCGACCTAAATGAGAAAAACTGTAGAAACAGACTCAGTCTATACCGCACAGTACCTACATTTAGAGCTTAGAGTTATACACTCGACCTAAATGGAGAAACGGTGTAGAAACAGACTCAGTCTAGACCACGAGTACCTACTATTTAGAGCTTAGAGTTATACACTCGGGAACCCGTTACAGAGAAAACTGTTAGAACAGACTCAGTGCAGTCTGATACCACAGAAGGTACGGTCCATTTAGATGCTTAGAGTTTATGACACTCTCGACCTAATGAGAGAGGGACTGTAGAACAAACTCATGTTCTATACCATAGTACCTACATTTAGAGCTTAGAGTATGGTGTATACACTGACGACCTAATGAAGAAACTGTAGAAACAGACTCAGTTGTCATACCACAGTAACCTACATTTAGAGCCTTAGAGTTATCACTTCTTGGGACCTAATGAAAAACTGTAGAACAGCTCATCTATTCCACAGTACTACTTAGAGCTTAAGTTATATCCTCGACCTTAATGATAAAGCTGTAGACCAGGACTCCGGTCTAGTACCACAGTACCATACATGATTAAGCATTTATGGAAAGTGTATAACAACTGCCTAATGAATAAACTGTAGAACAGGACTCAGTCTATACCATGAGTACCTACATTTAAGGAGCGTAGAGTTATATCCACTGGTCGACCCTAATGAGAACCCTGTAGAACAGACTCAGTCTATACCACGTTACCTACATTTAAGCTTAGAGTTATACAGCGTCGACCTATGAGGTAAACTGTAAACAACTCAGTCCTATGTGCTCTGCGCTGGGGTGGGGGGACCCGTGTACTTGTGCGTGTGGCGTGTGGGGAGTTATACCTGGCCGACCTAATGAAACTGTAGAACAGACTCAGTCTAACCACAGTACCTACATTTAGATCTTAGAGTGATACACTCGACCAATTGAAACACTGGAGAACAGACCTCAGTCTTCTAGTACCACAGTACCTAACATTTAGAGCTTTAGGAGTTTATACTCTCACACCTATTGAGAAACCTGTAGAACAGGCTCAGTCTATGAGGAACCACAGTACGCTACATTTATAGCTTAGAGTTATAAACACTTCAACCTAATGAGAAACTTGTAAGAACAGACCGCATCTATAACCACAGTTGACCGTACATTTAGGAGCGTAGGAGTTATACACTCCACCTAATTGAGGAACTGTATGACAGCACATATCACGTCTTAATCCTGCTATAGTCTGGGTTAGAGGTGCCGACGGTGGTAATGGTTCGCCAACCGTTGATGTAGAGGATGCGTTGGGTTTGAGGCTGGTCTCCTCCGTAGTACTGGTTGGTAAAGTCGACGTTGGAGGGCAGGGTGTGCTGGGGTATGTTGAACAGCACGGTGCAGAACTGAGTCTGAGTCACCTGCGGTGTGCGTACACCTTGGCGGGCAAACGGTGCAGCTAGCGTTCTTTACGGGGCGGGGGTGGTCTGAATCCTGGTTCATAGCACAAGAACAATAGGGGGGGTGCAATATGAATGTTAGGTTCTTAGTATAAGGCGTGTGGGAATTCATTCAGGATAGATTTGTTCATATTCAGAGTAGATTACTCAGGGGTATTAAAATAATAGATATTTAATTCTTTATAGTAGATACTAATGAATAATAGTATACAATTTTGTTGTGGGTGTGGGGGGGGTGGGGGGGTGAGGCGGTTGTAAGTACCTGAAGAAATCATGCAGGACATAAAATAAAGCCTTACGCGTCGAGTTTGAGTCATTCCATATAGTTTACTTGGATAATTCAATGAGATTCTTTTTTTTTTCTATGCTTCTGGTGTACAGGACTATAGTTATGTAGTGGAACATGTGATAATCGTTTTATTTGCATATTACTGAAATAGTGTCAAGGGGGTATCTGTGATGGGGGGGTGGGTGTGTAGACGACGTGAAGGTCGTATCATATCCAAATATCCAGAGTAATTTTCGGAGCCACTTCAGATGAAATTTACAAATACTTTACTTATTGATGGAGTAGATTCCTAAATAGAACCGTATGACATACTGCAAAAATCTGTCCTATGTAAGATTACAAATAACACAATGAGCAAATAGCATTACACTCGCCAAACACTTAAATTTTTTTTAATTTATTCAATATGCAATCAAATATTACACGTTTTTTCATGCCATAATATTTTAACCATTTAGACGTCTTTTTTTTGAGAAATTTTGTAAATAATAAGTAAGTAAAATACTAAATAACATCCTGTGAATGAAAGAATGTTCTTGAGGTCATACCGTCATTGTAGAACCATCTACAGCTCGGTTTATCATTTGGGACACATATAACCCAGTGATAATCTGAAACCTGTGACGGAGTTCTGAAGCAGCAGATTATGAATGTACATATATACATTACCTGAAGCCAAACTGGTTTTATAACATTTGTGTTCGCGTTTTTGGTCCGAGCTGGTGGTGCGGCATAATAAAACAAAAATCCAAATCATAAAGGCACTGATCCGTAACAGAACGAACGCAGTGGCAGGACTGGGTTAAGAGCCACTGTCGGTGCCCTGATAGCTCACAACATCGGGGAGGTCTTATTGAGGAACTGGAGGGTCTTCTCGAAAGAGACGTCAAGGACATTGCCGTTGCCTTTTTTTCAAAGACGATAGTTCTACAAACAGACCAGGCGGACAATGGTACGGCGTTAGCGAAAGCTGTTGAGACCTACACACTGCTCTCACAGAAACATGCGGCATTCATCCATCCCACAGTGTTTTGTTTGGTTCATTCAAAACAGACCTAATGAACCGGTGGTTACTCATTCTTCAAGCATTAGAGAACAAACTGAACAGAACCTACACAGGGCTATCAACCAGAAGACAACCCGAGTCCCATGGGGGTGGGTGTATGTTTCCCTCTTTACCTTCATTCACAGCTTAGGGGGGGGGTCCCTACTTGTTTTCAGTTTCTTAGAGAAATCTGCAGCCACACCTCCAACGCTTCTTGGCTTCTCATCCGGCCCGTACCCCACAACACAGCAACGAGGTCTGACCTCTGCGTGGTTGGATCTATGCTCTGAAACCCAGCACTCCATTTTGTTGAGAAGATAGGAGAGATTCTTTCTTTGTTTGATTTACTGACGTTGTTGCTGTTTATTTAATGCAGCTCTGGGCATTTCTCGTTCCTTCGCCCGGTCCTTCCAGGTGTTGTTTTAGCATCTCTCTTGTCTCTTGGATCACTTTTTGGACAGTTGTTGGAAAACGCCGTGACTGGGGAATTTACTCTTAATCTTCTTATTCAAAATATTTCTGAACAGTAATTGTTCATATATAATCGAATAATATTTGTGGGTCAGCAGAGTTTAATAAAGCTGGGCCCTCAGAGGACTACGAATCTACAGGCTGTGAAAGCCAGATACAGTGGGGTGTGCAACTTGTTTTGGGCACCCCTGGTCATGTGTAAACAGACATTTGAATGCACAGTTACTGTTTAGTTCTGGAAATTAACTTAAAGTAAAAAGATAAAAAGTGATGACATATAGGACGTGCATGCGTATGTGTGTGTGTATATATGTATGTGTGTGTGTGTGTGTGTATGTTTGTGTGTTTGTGTGTGTGTTTGTAGGTGTGTGTATGTGTGTGTGTGTGTGTGCGCGCATTGTATGGCGTGATTGTATATGTGTTAATTGCAGTGTGTGTGGTTATGTGTGTGGGGTGTGTGTTTGTGTGGTGTGTGTGGTATTGTTATATGTGTTGGGGGGGTGGTGGTGTGGGTTGTGTGGGTGTAGGTGTGTGTGTGAGGGTTGTGTGTATGTGTGTGTGTTGTGCGTGTGTTGTTGTGTGTGTGTGGTGTAGTGGTGTGGTGTGTGTTGTTCCGTCTGTGTGTTTTGTGTGGTGTGTATATGTTTGTGTGTGTATGTTATAGTGTGAGTGTGTGGTGTCTATGTCGGGTGTGTTGTGGTGTGTGTGTCACGGTGTGATGTATGTGTGTGTGCCTTTTGTGTGTGTGTGGTTTTTTGTGGTGGGTGTGGTGTGTGTGTGTGTGTGGGTGGTGTGTGTGTGTGTGTGTGTGTGTGTGTGTGTGTGTGTGTGTGTGTGTGTGTGTTTGTGTGTGTGTGTGTGTCTGTATATGTAAGAATGCTTTAACTTGATTCACTAAACAAAACAAGCTGTTTGACCAGGGGCGCCCAAACTTTTGCAAACGACTGCATATCCTGAAGGCTTCTCTATCACTGAAATACTTGCAGGGTGTTTCGACAGACAGGGCCAAATAAACTGTGGCTGCACTGTGCATGCCGCAGCTTACTCATCAGCCATTTAAAAACTCTAGGGCGCCGCACACCCAGTTGAGTCATTACATGACAACAACTCGATATATTCCTATTCGGAGGCACCCCCACAAACACCCAAAACCCTACCCTTCGTTGGGTGATCTCCTATATCACAGTACCTCATCACCCCATCCACAAATCCACGTGTCATCGATTAACAGCCGCTTTCGGTGGAAGCATCACCTTCAGGGTGTTGTCAGAGCTAATTCAAAAGTGGAGTTACCTGTGTGAACCAACTGGTTCACTGTTAGAGACCCCCTAATAGGCAGTTTCACACACAGGTGTG
>JAMWET010005019.1:145000-247046 GCA_024036415.1 Prochilodus magdalenae
AGAACTACCAAGTCACACCAAACCACACCAAGAACTAACAAACCACATTAAGAATGGTTTAGTCAGACCAAGAACTACCAAGTCACACCAAACCAGACCAAGAACTACCAAACCACATTAACAATGGTTTAGTCAAACCAAGAACTACCAAACCACACCAAGAACTACCAAACCACATTAAGAATGGTTTAGTCAGACCAAGAACTACCAAACCACACCAAGAACTACCAAGTCACACCAAACCACACCAAGAACTACCAAGTCAGACCAAACCACACCAAGAACTACCAAACCACATTAAGAATGGTTTAGTCAGACCAAGAACTACCAAGTCACACCAAACCAGACCAAGAACTACCAAACCACATTTAGAAGGGCTTAGTCACTCCAAGAACTACCAAACCACACCAAGAACTACCAAACCATACCAAGAACTACCAAACCACATTAAGAATGGTTTAGTCACACCAATAACTACCAAACCACACCAAGAACTACCAAACCACATTAAGAATGGTTTAGTCACTCCAAGAACTACCAAACCACACCAAGAACTACCAAATCACACCAAGAACGACCAAACCACATTAAGAATGGTTTAGTCAAACCAAGAACTACCAAACCATACCAGGAACTACCAAACCACATTAAGAATGGTTTAGTCAAACAAAGAACTACCAAACCACATTAAGAACTACCAAGTCACATCAAACCACACCAAGAACTACAAAACCACATTAATAATGGTTTAGTCACACCAATAACTACCAAACCACACCAAGAACTACCAAACCACATTAAGAATGGTTTAGTCACTCCAAGAACTACCAAACCACACCAATAACTACCAAACCATACCAACAACTACCAAACCACATTAAGAATGGTTTAGTCACTCCAAGAACTACCAAACCACACCAATAACTACCAAACCATACCAACAACTACCAAACCACATTAAGAATGGTTTAGTCACATCTGGAACTACCGAACCACACCAAGAAATGCCAAAACACATTAAGAACTACCTAGACTAACAAGCCACGTTAAAAACTACACAGCCACACCTAGAACTACCAAACCTCACCAAGAGCTATCTAGCCACACCAAACCACACCAAGAACACTGGAAGAACTACAGCGCCATGCCAGGTGACTGTATTCACTCTGTAATTGTGACACTATATAAGACACCCAAATAAAAAGCTCAGCCAGACTAGATAATCCCTCACAGTCAGGCAGCTCCGGTCCTTATAACGAACAGAAAGAAAATGAATACCATAAAGCACGCTGAATTTGGAGAGGACACCTTCTCCTTCGATGTAGAGGAACACTGGTCCATGAGGACGCTTCCAGTGTGCTTCATTCACAAAGAATCTCTGGGTCATAAGGGAAGAGGAGGCCGGTAGGAATCAGGTTAGTGTCCTTAATCTAAACACCTCTGTGAACAAATGAGTGATGTATGTAGGGAGTATATCATCGCTGTCCAATGAAAAACATGTATCTCCATTTTTGTCCATTTTGACTTTTATGCATCATTTGAAAACAGCCACTGCCGTTTACAAACTGTAAAATTTGCATGATGAACGGACCAACTGAAATGGCCCAGAAGTGCTCGGAAGGATGTCTGGTTCCATTGACTTACATTAAAATCGAATGAGGTTTTTGGCCTCTCCTGTAAAGTTGCCACTTGTACTTTAGCCCTTTTTGCTTTGAGTGACTCTTTGTTTATTTTATTAATTTTATTAATTTTGTTAATTTTGTTACTATCTAAACAATCATAACACTACCAAAACTTTACCAGGTGTTTCAGTAGTGAATGTTTCAAACCCAGAATGCCAGCCAGTATATGATTAGCATGTGAGACATTTCATGTTCAGCTGCACACAAGATGTAAACGTAACGTGACGGGCCTTATTGCTGTACCCGACTGACCCACAATTTCAGACATCCAGCGCGCAGTGATCTCCATGAGTCATCCTGCTAGTGCCACCACCATTGCACATCAGGTTGTTGACGTGTTGACGCCGAACTACATGGTGACACGACTGCCCTTAACACCACGTCACCGTCACCAAAGACTGCAGTGGAGTCGTGCCAGACTGTCATGGAGTGACTCAGAATGGCAGCGGGTCATCTTCAGTGACCGAGTCCCGCTTTAGTCTTGGTGGAGACGCCCAACGAATCCGTGTGTGGAGGCACCGTGGTCAGCACCAAGATTAACGGTGATGAGTGTACTTGTTACCATCCTTGTACCAGTCCACAGATACCTCAGTGTATACCGCAGTTTGAACTAAAATGGTCCATTTAAAAGATAAACAGAACATAAGGAACACCGTCTGATGACTGATTACCGTGCCCCTCTGTGCCTGGGTTCTCCTACCTGAGTGAAGGTTTTGGTGTTTTTGCGGTTGAAGTGCTGCAGTGGTTGCTGAAGGTGTCCCTCGAGCGGTTCCACAGCGCTCAGCTCCTGAATGGTCACCTGGTCTTTAGCCTTCTGCTCCTGTGCTTTCCGCACATGCGCCTTAAGCTTCCACAGGACGCGCCCTGGAAAGATTGTTTTGGTGTGGATTTATCTTTTGGGATTTCATGACCGGCACAAGAAGTAGCATACATAATACAGAACACATCAATCAGCCATAACATTAGAGCCATCTCCAGGTGGTATGCGTGAATCAGACACAGCAGTGCTGCTGGAGTGTTGAGACACTGTGTCCACTCACTGTCCACTCTATTGGACACTCCTACCTTGCTGGTCCACCTTGTAGATGTACAGAGACGATATCTCATCTGCGGCTGCACAGTGCAGTGTCGGTCATCCTCTAGTCCTTCATCAGTGGACAAGGGACGCTGCCCACAGGACGCTGCCCACAGGACGCTCTTGGCTGGACGATTCTCAGTCCAGCAGTGACACTGAGGTGTCCAGCAGCACTGCTGTGTCTGATCCACTCACACCAGCACCACACACACTAACACACCACATCAAGTTAGTGACACTGAGCACCATATCAGCGTCACTGACTTAAAATTTGAAATCTCAAACAGCTGCACCCAGAAGGAGGTGTGGTAGTGCAGTGGTGTTGGGAAGGAAGATAAAGGTGACCAGGATCAATAACTGATGATAATATTTATTGAGCTACACATACAGAAGAACTGTCTCTCAGAATGGGATCGAACTGCTAACCCAACACGGTGTACAGGCTCCTAATGGTGCCCCGGGATAATCCATCCCATGCATCTTGAATACTATCACACAGCTCCTGCAGATGGGTGGAGGTGGAGTGACATCAGGCCTTCTGGACGTGTGATGCGTGACAGCAAGCACACTGTATATCCATCGGCCCTCACGCTGATATAAACAGGAATGGCCACGGTGCAGATGGACGCTAACGCGTCCAGTGACATATGATCCCAAGCTGGTTCGCTTCAAGGAGAAGCGCTTGGCTTGTTCAAAGTGTCCACTGAAATGCTGAGTCCGTTTCACTACAACAATGGGCCTTTAATGTTCCACACCTTTGCATCTGAACTTCTACACCAAAGCTCAACGTAATCTGGTAATCTGGTTTTCCACTGAAGCTGAGCGATATATCATCTGTAGCAGTTGTGTTTGATGGATAGCGAGCCTTACATCTACGATACAGCTCAGTTTGTTTTCAGATCCATTAATCCCCTCCTAAAGTGATGGCTCCTCCAGGGGTTCTTCAGTCAAGAAGATGGGCCTCATTCACCTACCGCTCTGCTAATGCAGTTCCTAATGCAGTTTCCAGGATGATTCTGACAGTCACCAATGTTCTAGTATCTGGGATTTGTTCTTAGCTAAGAACGGAACCTACACAAGCTCGTGCAATGAGTTTAGAACACGTCTGGAACCTGACGTACATGTTTCCTTAGGATCTCTCTCAAGACAAAACATAAGAAACGACTCCGGAGGTTATCGATGAACGAGGCCCAGTGGTTCTGTATGGAGTAGTGAACCCTCGAAGAACCATGTGCGTGCTTAAAGGGTTCTTCGCATGGTGAAATGGTTCTTCAGATTGATAGAAAATGTGTTGCATCTACTGTTCCTCTGCTGTTATGATGTCAGGCTCTTTGTGGGGCTATACAGAAGCATATGCAGGTCTTTCTCCATCAGTCTGAAGAACACGGTCACCATGCAAAGAACCTTAAGCATGCAAATGGTTCTTGGAGTGTTCACGGCTCTATTTAGAACTGTTGGGTTACATGATTCAAATACGTTGGCTCCACACAGCGATCGGACACAACTTCATGGCCACCTCAGTGTTTCTACACTCTGTGTCCATGGTCTGGATAGTTCTCAGCAATGCGGTGACACTGACGTGCTGGTGTCACCAGCCAACAGCGTCCTGTGGACAGCGTCCTGTGTCCACTGATGAAGGACTAGAGGATGACCAGCACTGCACTGTGCAGCAGCAGATGAGCTATCATCTCTGACTGTCCATCTACAAGGTGGACCAGCAAGGTAGGAGTGTCCAATAGAGTGGACAGTGAGTGGACACAGTGTCTCAACACTCCAGCAGCACTGCTGTGTCTGATCCACTCACACCAGCACCACACACACTAACTGTGTAGACTAAGTGTAGATACATTGAGGTGGTCATAATGTTATGGCTGATCAGTGTATGTTTCATCAACTTTAATTAACACATGATTCACACACAGTAATTATTTTAATGAAACATATTTCATTCCTAATAAGCCGATCGACAAATTTGAAGCAACTAAATGTAAAGCAACTTTCTTCCCCAGTGCATATTAATGGTGACAGATCATACATGTATTAATACTAATTTATTAACAGCATTATCCTAAAATGTTTAGTATGTTGATGCTGGACACCATGCCCCTTTATGCACCTTCTCAACCATATCTACCTCTTATTAATATATCAATATTATTAATATATATTATACATTAATATACTGCACAAAATTGACTTCTTTAACTTTAAATTTTTTAAATTTAATACTTTAAATTTAACTTCTTTATTTTTACTTTGAGCCTTTTAATATTTTTGCTGCTTTTTTCATTTGTTATATTTTATATAACTTTTTTTGTGTATTTTGTATAGTTCATATAATTTCACAAACTCTATATTTTTTTTATTCCATGCTTCTGTACATTATATATATATATTACAATACTGTGGACACACATTGCAACACTTAATGTCACTTAATGATACTTAATGACTAACCTTGTCTACATCTGGGGTATATTGATGCTCACCTATTAAGTTTTTTTGCATGACTCCTGAGATACAGCACTATGTGTTTTCCCATAGATGAAAAATATTATATATATATATATATATATATATATATATATATATATATATATATATATATATATATATATATATATATATATATAAATATATATATATATATATATATATATATATATATATATATATATATATAAATATATATAATTAATATAGCTGTATACATTTAAACAGGTTTCTGTTTTTAGTACGTAATCAGTCTTACCTGAAGAGGCAAAGTCAATAAGAAGGATCATCACCAACCACACGCTCGGCATCATGATTCCTGATAGGTACTCAATGCTGAATATGGATTTTTAAGGTTCTGCCTTCTGAACGGCTTATCTACAAATGAATGTGGCTCAGTGTAAAACTGTAAGTGTCTGTATCCGTGCTACTTATAGTTCGTCCTCTCTCTGCAGATTTTCATGAGCATCCTAAAATCAGTAGAATCAGCCATTACTGATAACTTAAAACCAGGGAGCTCAAATAACCATACGACTCTGACGCTGTGGTACACTATTACATTACACATTACATATGAATTTCAGCCACTCAGCCAAAACTCGCACTGTAAGGCCTGACAGATATGAGGATGATGCGTCTCAATATTAATATTGACAGCCCTCAACAAATGTCCGTAATCATCCTTCGTCTTTTAAAATCTCGCAAAAATGTCCAGAATAAGACATGGGCTAGTGGGAAGGAAGATAAAGGCTACCAGGAACAATAAACAATGCTAAATCATTTATTCTATACGGCATGGGGCCGACATGTTTGTTAACCCAACATGCAGACGTCTCGGTATGGAGCTGTAGAGGTTCCTAATGGTGTCCTGTGATACTCCATCCCATGCAGCTTGAATACTCCCACACAGCGGGTGGAGCGTTGATAGAACGTCTAATAGCATCCCACAGATTTTAAATTGGGAATGGGACTTGATAACTTAGTGACCCACTAGGAGTGACCCAACACCCATGATCGTGGACATTCAGCAAGTGGTAGTGGCCCCCATGAGTCATCCTGACGGATTCACGGCGCAGGACTACATGCACGCAGACGCCTACGACGACTGCCCTTAACACTAGACTAGAAGACTAGACTGAAGGCTGGTCAGTTTAGCACCCGTGCTCTGATTACGTAGCCATTTCTGGATTTTGCAGACGTACGGCTTCTGCTGGGCATGGTGAAGTCCTCACTTGCATTTGTGGATGCAGCAACATTCATACACAGAGATTCTCCAGGTTTTAGGAATTTGTTGATGATATTCTGCACTTTAGGTGGGCAAATTTACCAGGTGGTTATTATTTTCTCTGTAGCTCTTATTCAGATTTATATTAATTTTTTTTTTTTTAATGAACAAGCTTTACTGGCTGCTTTGATGGAGAGTTATGAATGTGAACCGATTTCTGTGAATTAGCTTTGATGTTTCATACACTTCTTCCTTTATTTAAACACATATTCGACACATTTATCTATTAAACAGGGTTTTGGGGCCACAACTTTATCGCCAACAGGATCCTGAGAAGGGCCAAAACAATGGAATTATTGTTATCAGTAAAAATGTAGATTCACACCAATACAGACAAAACTGCAGGTTCTCAACACTGGCTAAAGTTATTAGCCAGCTGATATATCAGCCAAGCTTGAATTCACACACAAGAGACATCACACAATTAACCATCCACACTAATTTAGTCCAGACATGTTTGTTGTTATTGTTGTTATATATTTTGGTTGTTTATTATTTTAGGGTCAGTTAGGCTGTGTCCAGTTCTCCGACAAAAATCACATCTATCATTTCAGCGCTAGCTGATAATCAGTCTGTGTTAAGGCAACTGAATTTTGATCAGTTTGGCTTTCCTTCCGGAGTCGTTAGAATGATGATCTGTAATCGTGACTGCCAGGAAGAACTGAAGAAATCCTGATGCTGTAGCTTCGTGCATCAGAGCTGAATCATCACGCAGCCTCCAGCGTCCCAGAAGATGAATCAGATCTTCTCGCCTCAGAGCTTGGAGAAGGGAACTTCTTTGGGACTCTTCCTTTCCATGGCTGCTTGAGCTGATTTCATGAGATCCTGAGTCTGCAGCATGCTCATGTTCCACGTAGCCTGAACACACAGAGATTGAGAATAGGAACCGCAGTTAGTTTAGTGTAAGGACTAACAAGGACCAGTGAAATCTGCCATAACGCCTGCAGGACCTCCAGGGCATTAATAGAGAGTTTGTCCCCCATTGCTGCAGTAACAGCTTAACTGCTTTTACTTCTCTGGAAAGCTGTACACTAGATGTTGGAACATTGCTGTGAGGACTTCATTGCATTCACAAGAGCCTTAGTGAGGTCAGGTACTGACGTTTGATGATCAGTTTTAAATCGCTCCAGCTCACCACAGAGATGCTAGATGGATCACCATCACTCTAGTATAAAGGGGAGCTACGTTAATGGTGTATTGCATCCCATCACGCACCACGGCCTCACCAGCTCTCGGCCTGCTTCAGCCAGAGAAAATGGCGGCGGGTAACACTGGGGAGCTAAACGCAGCCCACCCAGTATAAATGTGGGTGTAGTGATTGTAGTGGGGTGTGTGTTCATCAGAATGAGCCTCAGAAAGTTAAATATACAGGTCTGAAGAGCAATAAAAGATGAACTCGCTTTAGAGGATCAGTTTTAGAGTGAAATAGACGAGGGGAGCTAACAGCTAGGCTAACCGTATCTCAGGTGAACTGAGCAGCAGCTAGCTCTAAACAGTGGATACAAGAATAACAGCTCTGAGGTAAATAGGAGTAGAGTGAGGTATGTTTTCATCAGAATGAGCCTCAGAAAGTTCAGATATACAGGTCTGAAGATTAATAAAAGATTACCTCGCTTTAGAGGATCAGTTTTAAAGTGAAATAGCCAAGGGGAGCTAACAGCTAGGCTAACCGTATCGCAGGTGAACTGAGCAGCGATAGCAGCAGCTAGCTCTAAACAGTGGATACAGTAATAACAGCTCTTAGGTAAATGTGGGTGTAATGATTGTAGTGGGGTGTGTGTTCATCGAAATGAGCTTCAGAAAGTTAAATATACAGGTCTGAAGATTAATAAAAGATGAACTCGCTTTAGAGGGTCCGTTTTAGAGTGAAATAGCCGAGGGGAGCTAACAGCTAGGCTAACCGTATCTCAGGTGAAATGAGCAGCAGCTAGCTCTAAACAGTGGATACAGGAATAACAGCTCTCAGGTAAATAGGAGTAGAGTGAGGTATGTTTTCATCAGAATGAGCCTCAGAAAGTTAAATATACAGGTCTGAAGATTAATAAAAGATTAACTCGCTTTAGAGGATCAGTTTTAGAGTGAAATAGCCGAGGGGAGCTAACAGCTAGGCTAACCGTATCTCAGGTGAACCGACCAGCGTTAGCAGCAGCTAGCTCTAAACAGTGATACAGTAATAACAGCTCTGAGGTAAATGTGGGTGTAGTGATTGTACTGGGGTGTGTGTTCATCGGAATGAGCTTCAGAAAGTTAAATATACAGGTCTGAAGATTAATAAAAGATGAACTCGCTTTAGAGGTTCAGTTTTAGAGTGAAATAGCCGAGGGAAGCTAACAGCTAGGCTAACCGTATCTCAGGTGAACCAACCAGCGTTAGCAGCAGCTAGCGCTAAACAGTGGATACAGTAATAACAGCTCTGAGGTAAATGTAAGGTAACTGGTCATGTGACTGTATTAGTATACTACACTGTGGGTCAGAACTTGTTACTGGACTGTATACCACACACGGGATGTATGCAGTGTGCAGTACATACTACTGTAGTGTGCAGTATGCGGTATAGTAGCATGCCATTTCGAATACAGCCACTGCTTCACAACAGTTTGGGTCTTCCAACAGAGGACAAACATGGAGGGGGAGCTATATACCCTTTTGCCTTAGTCTCACATGCACCTGCTTTACAGTGTCCCGATCTATTGACTGTGCTTCTTGATAGAGATTTTATTATTTCTACGTTTATTCTGCTGCTATCATATACCCATTCTATTATTTCCTTATCTGGTTCAAGGAGTGTCTATGCCAGTGGCCATGGGACGAAAGGCGGGAAACCCCCAGGACAGACCGCCAGTTCATTTCAGGTAACTGGCACGCCTAAAGAAAACCCACGCAGACCCAGGGAGAACAGGCAAAATCCACACAGAAGACCCCTGAAGACCCCAGAAGTCCTGTTTATTTCTTTATTTTCTATTAATTTAAATATTTAACTTTTATAGATATTATGGCCTGTGTGCCAGATCTCTTTTATCTAATTTGGAAAAGTTACCCACTCCATTTTATGTAAATAGATTTTTTTATTATTATTTATTATTTTTATTCTGAATGTCTTTCCTGTTGCATATTCATTCTGTCCTGTCTTTGTGTACATCATCTGATTACTTGATGAATGGACCAAAAGAAGTGGCAGGTAAATATATTAAATGGAAACACTGCTCTGCTCTTATACGTAAAGTCACCATTTTAGAGATTGTTTATGATGGATTTTTCAGTTTGAGGATAAAGGTTAATCTGGGCTTGTTTCCCGACTGATTTTAGTCCTATCTCTTCCAGTGAACCACTTGTTAGTATGACTCAGGTGCGTTTGACTCATTAAAGCAAAATCAAATCAAATCTGAAATTCATGCCACAATTTCAAATATTCTATGGTTCACCCAGAATGCTACAGTAAACTGATATCACTCATAATGGAAAAAAAAATGTATTAAAACAGACAAAATCCTAGAAGACTGCTCTCAGATAACTGGACCCCACTGTATAAATCACAATCCCTAAGATCAGTCTCACCATACAAAGTACTTCCTAAATAACATGGACCATCAACCACATTTCTAACCCAGTGCTTCCAATAATGAACTTAAACTTGAGTTAGTCTGGCCCATTCCTAGCCTCACCATGTAATCCAGGCTCTCTGTCACGCTGTGGTCTCGGGAGTACAGGAGGTTGACTTTGGTTCCTTGAACAGCAACAGGGCTCCGGCCTGCGATCTCTCCTGCGATCTCCATCGCTCCCGCTATCAGGGCCTCTTTATCAGGGAACACACGACTGCAGACACGCAGGAAACAACACACAGCGATAACCGCCTGGTATTAGCTTGTAGCTGATTGGTAATTGACAAACCTAAAATCATGAACCTGACTTAAATATAAACAAGGCTTTGGGCTTAACTGAAGGAAGACTGAAGCCCAATGTTGCAGATATAACAGCTACATGATCATTATTAGCCCTAATTAACCTGCACATAAAATATGGCCAAAAGTATGTGGACACCGGTCCTAATAACTGAGTTCAGCCACACCCATTACTAACAGGTGTAGAACAGATGGGTAAATAAGAATGTTGGAAATGTATTTGGTTTATTAACTCAATCTCGCTGACGGCATTATGAACCAGCACTATGAGACTCAGGTTTCTAAATTCTTTGGTAAAACTACACTGCGGTAAATATGATGTTTGTGTTTTTTTGCAAACCGACTACACTATAAACACTCTTTGCGTCCATATGTCGTTTTGATTTAACAGCAGTGAATATGCAGTTCTCACTACCTGCACTGTATTTATATGCTACTATATATTCATCTACTGTTCACCACCACATACCTACTACATTAACACACTCTCCCACACTCACACTAAGCTCTACTATATTACTCTACTGCACATGCTAACCGCTGTTTGCACCTCAGTTCTTGTCTTACTGTCTTGTCTTAATGTCTATGCGCCCATGGTAATGTGTCTTTTGTCTTTTTGTCGTTGCACTATTCTTACTATCTATCTATTCTATAGTAGCCCTATTAGCCTGACAGTGTTCTATTATGCAGTAAACCCCAGTATTGGTGTAATGTCTAAGTTGAAGTGAATGGAGTAACTCACCTGACCAGGCCCGAACTCTTGGCTTCATCTGAGTACATTTTCCTCGCAGTCAGAGCCAATTCATTCACCAAGCTGAAAGCAAAAACACAACGAAAGCCAAAGTTATAAAACTGTATGACATTTTCCCCCACTTTAGATTCTGCGTGACGACCCTCACCTTCGACTGCCGATCACTTTCGGAAGCCGCTGCAAAGTTCCAACATCTGCTGCCAAGCCAATGTCGACCTCCTAAGCATAACATGAAGGTAATATCAGATTTTAATAAATATTCATTCAAAACAGCGAAAAATCTGATGACTAATTAGCTATCACAAATAGAAACACTCAGACTCGAAATGTCTTAGGCGATCATGGTCAATATTTGCCATTCATTTAGACAGCACAGCTCATAAACCCACTTGTGGTCAAATTCTGGTGTGATGCACTCCTACACGTTTTGCCGTCCTCATTCAAATTCCATGTTTTGCTGATATAAACGAGTAAAAGAACAGTGCACTAAAAAGCATATTCAAATATGCTCCTTGTACAGGACGTGTTAGCTGTTCTACTCTGAGTAAACAAAGAAAACATGGGAGGCAAGTTTTTCCTAGAAACTCTCATACACTGCTGTCATTCAATGTGCTTCACAAACATGAAAACACAAAGGTGTGAAATAACAAATTATAGAAAAGATTAAAACACAATTTTTAACAATCATTTTAAAAGAGAAAAAAATGAAACTAAAAAAAAAATACAATTAAAACTGTATAATAAAGATGCCTTACATTTACATTTATGGCATGTAGCTGACGCTCTTATCCAGAGCGATTTACAGGGTTAATCATATTACAGGTAGGCCAATGTAGTGTTAGGAGTCTTGCCCAAGGACTCTTATTGGTGTAGCACAGCGTAGTCACTCAGAATGGGATTCGAACCCCAGTCTCCCACAGGTGGTGGTGGCTCTCTGGCAGGCAGTGGTGTTATCCGCTGAGCTACACCAACCATGTCTTAAGTGCAGTAGAGCTAAAAGGCCTCTTTAGCCCAGATTTAAAGGTGGCTAGTAATTCAGCCAAGATTTTTAAATTTTTGCCAGAAGCGTGAGCCCAAAGCCATTTACAAACAAGCTTTACGAACAAGGACACGCCAAAAACACAACAATGCTCCGCATGTGGCGTTAGCATGTTGTTCAATGGTCAGGACCCCCAGAGAACCATCACAGAGCAGGTATTATCTGGGTGGTGGATCATTCTCAGCACTGCAGTGACATGGTGATGGTGGTGTGTTAGTGTGTGTGGTGCTGGTGTGAGTGGATCATTCTCAGCACTGCAGTGACACTGACATTATGCTGGCGTGAGTGGATCAGACACAGCACTGCAGTGACACTGATGCTGTAGCGGTGTGTTAGTGTGTGTGGTGCTGGTGTGGCACAGCAGTGCTGCTGGAGTGTTTAAACACTGTGTCCACTCACTGTCCACTCTATTAGACACTCCTACCTAAGTCATCCTCTAGTCCTCCATCAGTGGTTACAGGACGCTGCCCACAGGACGCAGTTGACTGGATAGTTTTGGTGGGTGGACTATTGTCAGCAGTGACACTGAGGTGTTTAAAAACTCTGTGGTGGTCCTGTGGGGGTCCTGATCACTGAAGTACAGGGTGACTGGGGCTAGCAAAGGACAAAAATACACTACAGCTTGTAACTGTAGAACTACAACGTGCTTCTATATGGTAGGTAGAGCTGATAAAATGGACAATGAGTACGGATAGAAGAAGGTGTATGAGTATGATGTGTATGTCAGAAATGTCTACTCAGAGGTACATGAGAGCGCATTCAGGTTCCTCATACCTTCACCTGAAACCAGGCATCCTGCGTGCAGAGACGGATATCACAGGCTGTGATCAGATCCACTCCTGCCAGGGGGGAAATCACAAACACATACTGACATCACCTTACAAGGCTTGTATGGCTTAAAACATTTGTTCCTACATGATTGTTTTTAATCTCTATTAATTTCTTAGAAATAAACAGGCTGCTGCCTTTAAGAGGGCAATTTTTGTTTTATTTTTTAGAAAATCATTTAGAAAATCCAAAAATATCCAGAATTTCTGATGCCTGTGTTGAAAAGGGACTGTGCGTTACAGGTGGCCTCCTATTTGGTAATATGGTGCCCCCTATTGGTTGAAAAAAAAAATAATTCAACAGACTGCATCATTTTACACATTGTTTCTTTAATACTGATAAATGTAAATGAGTTTTATTCTGATTTGCAGTCTCATTCAAAAGCAGGCCAGCCTGAACGACTCCTTATAACTTCAGCCTAGTGGGTGGAGCTAAACTGCTGTAGGCTGAATGACGTCATATATACTTTCTTGAAAAATTCAGCAGCGCATTTGTCCACATACAGACTGGCAGTGAATACTTTTACAATGTTTATATTTTCCCCTATTTGAGCTCTTTTTAGCAGAAAAAATGAAACCACAGATTATGAAACCGTTATGAGCTCCAGTTAGACTGTAGAGGGCAACGGAACAGCTGTCTATCACTCCGGACTGACCTGCTCCGACACACGCTCCATGTACTGCCACCACCACGGGCTTCGGACACTGCACAAACATCAAACATACAGTGCAAAGTCTATACATGAGGAGACATATCATTCAAATGCAAAGCATAAATCTTTAACCATGTCGTCCTCGCTGACTATAAACATACCTAATTTGAAAAATGAAAATCAGATAAAAGTTACAACAAAATATGTATTATCTTACGTTTTGGGGTTTTAATGTGTTGGTTTAGGAGTTCTATACAGCGGCAGAGGAGTGCAAAACAAACGAACAATTCAGAAAATAAAACTACAAAAGCAAAAACTAATTGATTGTGAAAAAAATGTAATTGTGTGAACACTTTTACCAGTACCGAAACACTTTTACAGACAGTGAATTCTGAAGGAAAGGGCGGGTCTAACACACAGGAAGTGCTTGTTGACCTTTTCCATCAAACTGTTATCTGTGGTAGAGTGGGTGGAGCTTGGGATGGTGCTAACGTTAAGGCATGTCCATGTTGCGGCGCATGTTTAATTCAGCTAGCCCGCTTCTGTTTCTCCTGTGGAAGGTCTTTAGAGTTTTATAAAGGAAGGTAAGTGAGCTGTAACGCTAGCCTTAGTGGAGAACTAGCTAGCTAGCTTAAAATGGCTGAGAGCTTTTATAGCCCATGTGGTTCGTCTGTTCGTCTCTTTATTCCGTCTGCTCTTTAAAGACCTTTCACAGGAGAAACTGAAGCGTGCCAGCTGGAAAAAACACGCAAAGCCAAAATGGGCTTAAATGGACGTAAATGGACATCGTCACTCCATCCGAAACTCCACCGATTCTACCACCGGGAACAGTTTGATTGATAAGGGTCCGCAACAAGCACTTCCTATTGTTAAACCCGCCCTTTCCTTCAGAATTCAGTACTGGTAAAAGTGTTTCACGTCCAGAAAATCTGTTTTTTTTTTTTGTAGTTTTATTTTCTGAGATGTTAATTTGTTCTGCACTCCTGAGCCACCATCGTTATCCGATGTAATGCCAGCTCAGGGTCCCACCACAGCTATACACAGATCACTCCACTGCCGGCAGTATCCTATTCATTTATATTATTATGCATATTTTGTTCTGTGACAAGTATATACCTGTCTTATAGAATGGTACGGTTGCTAACTGGTTTATTAGCTCCCTGGCTAACCCCAGCTGCACGCAGTCAGAGATGGTATAAATAAGGAGACCACTGAATATGAATGGGAAAGTTTGTATCCCTCAGCTCGGCGTCTGGTTTATGGGGAAACTCTGAAACTCCTGCCCTTCAGTTTGCTTATGCCATGAGCAAAGCAGTATCAACGATTCTTTCAGGGAGAGCCCACCTCTGGGCGACTCAGCAGCCAGAACAAAATAAAACTTTTTTTTTTCTTTTGGTCAGATTTTATCAGTGATTTTAAATCTGATCTTCAGTTTGGAGTATTTTTGGGCTCTGGCCATGCAAAGACAGAAGTCTAGCACTGCAGCATTGCAAAGACGGCTGCTGAGTAAACAGACTTTGCTATAAGCACTTTGATGTAGTCATCTCAGTGTCACTAATCATACAAATGATCTATACTACCTACCAGTGTCCAGTACAACATGGGAAATTAAATATAATAAACCAAAATTTACATATTTTATTAAAACAAATGACTTCAGTTATATTAGTTTGTTCACTGTTGCATCTGAACAGTCTATGGCTAGGGTGAAGGCTAGCGTTTAACTGCACCAACATGCAGTTTGTTGGTTTCTGCCAGTTTCCAGTCCAGCTTCAATCAAGGCCATTTCAAAAGGTGACGCAAACTGCGGATATCTAGTGCGACAGCAACAGCAAACTTGTGCTGCTATGTGACATAATGATGAAGTAGGCCAACCTTTTCGATGACAGAGAAGGTGTCCTGGTATTTGGAAACGATGCGGCGAAGGTTCCAAGATACCCTGGCAGTGTCGTCTCCTTGAGGCTGCAGTATACTACCAGCTAGGTCCATAAGATCAATACCTGCACACAGGGCTTATTTCAGTTTCCATATGACCAATGAGAAAATGGAACACTTTAGCAACCACCTGGGATACCATAACAATGGTTGGGCAACACCTTTGCAATGGCATGCAACTTTACGTTGGCACTGCTGTTACAACTCCTCAATAGAAAAATAAGTTTGGTGATTCATCGTGGAGTTGTGAGGTATTGTGGCATCACCTTATTACCATATTGCCCATCTCTAATACTCAACCGAACAGCCGTTTGGTGAGCTGAAAAAAGCTGTAACCATGAACCACAACAGAAGAGTGAGGTGTGAACCGCTTTACCTGCAGTAAAAAGCTTCCCAGCCCCTGAAAAAATGACCACGCGGCACTCCGGGTCTTCGGCGATCTGATTAAAACAGTCAACCATCTCACTGCAGGAAGGAAAAGCACGTTACTGCAACACTGACCTCACACAAGACACCTCATCATCTCAAGATAAAATAAAATAAATATAAAATTTATATATATTAAGGTAAAACATATAGAACAGGTATTCCTATGTAACCGAGTGTCAGGCTGGAGATCCGTTCCTGGTACCCGCTTTGTTTAAACCTGCCCTCACGCAAGTTATGATGCATACTTGTACACAGTGGCCACACTAAAAAGCTCCAGCCTGGAGAATCAGAGCTTTGGGTGAGCTCCTGGGTTTCCTGTCACTGGGTAAAAGATGCTCGAGATACTGGAGGCACTGTAAACACCACTGATGAATGAAGTACACTGTATTGGTAAAAGTATTCGCTCGTCTGGTGATGTGAGGCTTGGGTGCAGCTGCTCGGCCATGGAAACCCATTTCATGAGGCTCTCTAAGCACAGTTCCTGAGCTGATCTGAAGGCCACATGAAGTTTAGAGGTCTGTAGTGATGGACTCTGGAGAAAGTTGGTGACCTCTGCTAACTATGCTCCCCAGCATCCGGTGACCCTGATCTTTCATTGTACATGCTCTACCACTTCATGGCTGAGTTGCTGTCGTTTCCAATCACTCCCACTGTGTTCTAATCCCACTGACAGTGGACTGTGGGATATGTAGTAGGGAGGGAATTTCACGACTGGACTTGGAGCCAGGTGGCATCCTATCACTGGAATTCCCTGAGCTCCTGAGAGCGACCCATTCTCTCACTAACGTCTGTAGGAGCAGTCTGCATGTCTAGGTGCTTGGGTTAATACACCTGTCGCCACGAAAGTGATGGGAACACCTGAATTCAGTGATTTGGATGGGTGAGTGAATACTTTTGGCCATACAGTGTATTTTTATATTGCTTCCTGTTTCCGAAATACAATATGTGAGCCCAACACATTAAAAATCTATGATCCCATTATGTACCAATCAAATTAAAATCAAAAACTGTTAACAGAGATGAGAAAATCAGAGCCGCAGAAATAGCCACAACCCCTAGTCTAAAGCATACTGTCTGTATACCTACTTTTACGGTGTCTAAATTAAACTGGGGGACGTTCTTATCATGTTTTATATTATATGTTGTTAATATTGTGTCTTCTAATTCCATAAAACATCTGAGTTTGTTTTTTATAGTTAACTGCAGTGTGCATTATCTTCCGAGAGTTTTAGAGAACAGTTGAAAGGCCTTAAAACTAGATAAACAGTAAGCTGCCTTTCTGGACAAGGGCTTTCTGCCTGGTCAGTGCGTGCAGGACAATCAAACCAGTCTCTATCGTCGCTGTCCAAAGAACAAGTGTCTCCAAAACAGCAACTTTACAGGGGAGATCAAAAACCTCATTTAATTTTAATGTAAGTCAATGGAACCAGACGTCTTTCCAAGCACTTTTGGGCCATTTCTGTTGGTCCATTCAGCATGCAGTTCTCACACAGTGTAAACGGCAGCTGCTGTTTCCAAATGATGCATAAAAGCCAAAATGGACATACATGTTTTTCATTGGACAGTGACGACATCATACTTCTAAAACAGAGGAGACGTTTTATTGACTTATCGATTACTGCGAACTTAAATATCTGGTGATTCGGTTGATGATCGTGGTGGAACAGCATACCTCCAAAAGGCCTTGTTCATGGCGTTGCGTTTCTCCGGACGGTGCAGCTCCACGTGAGTGACATGACTGGCTGGGTGGCTCACTGACAGGGTAGTGAAAGGTGGGGTTGGGCCTCCAGACGCAGACATGGCTCTAACAGTGTTCAGCGCGGGACGCCACAGACCTCTGCCTGTCAGTAGATCAACACACGGCTCATTCACATTCAGACAGACATTCGGTTCCATTAGGCTAGCAAGAGACTTCAGACAGTCCGGTGGTTCTTGTTAGGGTTCAGTTCTTCTGGAAGTTTCAAAACAGACATCCAGGAGATCCAACAGGTTGTTTAGGTGGTCCCGGACCCTCCAAGACCCCCTGTATTTCACATCTTGCCAATACCAGTTACTCAGACAGCAGCCTAAAACTGCCAAACACCTCTCAGCTACCTCACTGGAAAAAGCTTGTTGGCCTGTGTGGGCTATTTTGGTAAGGTCAGTCTTAAAGAGGTCAGCTCAGTGTGCAGCAGTGACATTAGAGAACAACAGGTTACACCTGAAGTTCCTAATATGGATATAAGGCAGACTAGGGAACAGCAGACAATCGCAGGTGTCTACGGTATACCTGTTCCTCTATGCTGATCATTCTGACCAATCAGATCCAGAGGAGTATAATCAGGCTGTTCATATGATTCAGTTAACCTAAAAATACGTTACATGTCAAAATAACGCACGCCAATCGTTCAACACCAGCCCTCGCTGAATCTCCTGTGGTCGAAAGCAATCAAATCCGCTCAGCAATGTTCCCAAAGAGTAGTGGCTGTTACTGCAGCAAAGGTGGGCACACTGTAGGAATCAGCTGATTCACATACCACCAACAGACAGCTAAATAGTGATGGGACTTTGTCCATACCATGCTAGCCAGAGTTATCTGAGCTACCCTGACCTCAGGAGACCTTCAGAGGAGGACTGAAGTCCACTCCATGCCAGCAAGCCAGGCTCTGACCTTTCACCTACTTCGTTCTGTTTTTGCTCCTCAGTAGGCAGTAGTACCTATGAGCCACTCTGACATTTCCCCGTTCCACCTTAAATAGCGCAGCAGATACATTCTAACCTCATTGTAACTGCTGCACCGTTTAAGGTGGAACGGCGCAATTCGAACGAGTTGTCAAGCTTATGAGCCTGAGAGGCCAGAATGTAACTGCCGCACGGTTTAAGGTGGAACGGCACAATTCGAACGAGCTGTCGACCTCATGAGCCCGAGACGCCAGAACGTAACTGCTGCACCGTTTAAGGTGGAACAGCGGGATTCCTATTAAACTACCGTTTAATAGTGATGGGACTTCGTCCATATCATGCTAGCCAGAGTTATCTGAGCTACCCTGACCTCAGGAGACCTTCAGAGGAGGACTGAAGTCCACTCCATGCCAGTAGGCAGTAGTACCTATGAGCCACTCTGACATTTCCCCGTTCCACCTTAAATAGCGCAGCAGGTACATTCTAACCTCATTGTAACTGCTGCACCGGTTAAGGTGGAACGGCGCAATTCGAACGAGTTGTCAAGCTTATGAGCCTGAGAGGCCAGAATGTAACTGCTGCACCGGTTAAGGTGGAACGGCGCAATTCGAACGAGCTGCCAAGCTTATGAGCCTGAGAGGCCAGGATATAACTACTTCACCGTTTAAGGTGGAACGGCACAATTCGAACGAGCTGTCGACCTCATGAGCCCGAGACGCCAAAATGTAACTGCTGCACCGTTTAAGGTGGAACGGCGGGATTCCAATTCAAGCTTTTCACACTGAAATCAGCTTATATATATTATACTACATCTGAAGACATGCTGGCACACAGGTAGCTTCACTTACTTCCCACAACCGCGGACCTGATAATGGAGTTCATTGCCCTTTGACCAGTATTTCAGTCCTCCCTCAGATAAACAGACAGGATGCCGACTTACAACTTCGGACGAGGCTTCTTTTATGTAAGACCTAAACCGACATGTTCTCTCTGGCGGTCCAAATCTGACTAATGTACTGCTATTTTTTAGACTTTATATCATAAACATTGTAGTGTACACCCTCTCCGTGTCTGTCCGTACGGTGTCCGGGAAGGCTCAACAGCCTGCGCCGGCTCAGGAAACGCGAGACTAGGCTTGGAAGGGGAACTCCACCCGTTTTCCAAAGTTCCAGCAATATTATCAGAAAGCTGTTGAATGGAAAAGCTATGAAGGCACTGCATGATGCCTGCGACGTTGGTTTACGACAGTTGTGTGATTCAGTTTTGGTCTAAAACGTTTTTTTTTTTAAAAAAACCTAATTCAATGTATTCATGGTGGATGGATACGTGAAGGGCATTCTTTGGTAAAATAGTCCCCTCTCCTCAAAATGAGTTCATTCAGCATTTCCACTATTTTCCCATCATTAACATTTCACATAAAACCTCAGACACATGTAGGGTCACGGATAGATTTGGATAATATATAATAATCATATTTGTGTGGTAGGCCTGCAGATCTCAGGTTCCCACCACCACCGAAGAAATTTGAGTTAAGTTTCTCTAAGAATTCTATAAACTCTGCAGCTGAATGGCTGAATGTTGGTAATATCTTAATTACGCAGAACATTTTTCCAGGGCTGGTACCTTTAACCAATGTTTGGTGCTGGTAATGGGCAGTACTAGAAGGGCATGTTGAATGTATGTACTGCAATGCTTCTCTGTAGTGCACAATCCTGAGGAAGTTGCCTGATCAGTCTCAACAGAGCAGTGAAATCTTTGGACATGGTGAACTGCAGCAAAGACAGGAATAAAAAAAAAAATTTCAAGAAAGTAGAAATGATGTATACTGATAGCAAGCACATCTCCATCCGCTGGCTTCCCAAGATCGGAACCCCGCTGAAGCAGAACAGCATGAATTGCAAATCCTGTACACACACGCACCAGATGAATTGGTGTTTGTGACATCACAAACATGACCAGCTCAAATCCAAATCCAAATGTTCTGCACATGCAGGGCACAGAGACAAAACACTCTTCCGCTATTTTTAGCATCCACTGAATTGGCTAGAAAATAATACGACCATATTTGTGTTGCTGACATGGTGACCCCTGGTTCCCATCACCACCACTCGATCAACCATGTCATGACCACTCCAAGTGACTGATGATTACATCTCAGGTACTGAATTATGCAGTAATGTTGATAACTAGGAACTAACTTCACCTCTACTGACTAACTTCACTTTATTTCTTATTTATTTCTATTTTAAATTACTTACAGCATAATTTTTTTTATTAAGAGGAAATTAAACTATGTTGTTTATAGGACACGGTTTTGCCATTTCATACCGGTGCATATATATTAGTACCACTGGTTCTGATTACAGACCATGGATAACGTGTGAAATCATTTCCCACCAAAAGTATACCAACAGATGGTATATTGAAACAGACATCACAACAAAAGTCCATCATCACTATTTAATTTTATTTTACAATTAGAGAAAAACGCAGTCAGCTTTACAGGTTGACATTTCAAAAGGGAGGTGCTGAGCACACAGCCAACAGTCAATAATGGAAAGCAAAAAAAAAAAAGAAAGAAAAAGTAAGATTAAAAAAACAAACAAAAATACGGGTACAAAAGCATTTCTTTCACTTCTCCACTTCTATAAAAACAATAAATGTGACAGGTTTGCCAGTTTCACTCTCTCAGCATGTGCTGCGGCTCCCTCAATAAAAGACGTGTTTGACATGACTGCACACAGGTAGGACCTATTAAGGACGATAAACGTAGCAGGGGACAGTGAAGTTGTGGCGGTAAGGAGGGAATGCTTAAAACTGCGATGACGGGTCTCAGTTTGCGTGCTGTGCGGTGGAGAAGCATAGCTTCAGCGTGTACGGGTATGGACCATCTAAAGAAACAGAAGAACATTAGAGTCAGAGGACGGAGGATACAGGTATTCCACAGAGCAGGACTTCCTAGCAAACGAAACCGTTCCAGCAGGAAAACAGCTGCGGGACATTCCTATTTCTTCATTTTCAACTGTGGGGTCAAATCATCTGGCCAACAGATCTTTGCTTTAGTAGAAAAGGACACACTTCACAAAATGAGCCCGAGTTTAAATACCATGTACAGCTCATCAGACTAGCCAATCAGATTTTACTATCGGAACCATCAGTTTTCTAAGGCATGCTTACGTGAGAATGGGGAAGTGAAAGGATTTGGGGGTAGTGATGCAGCACTTACTGGGATTCTTCATCTGGTAATGGTTCATCATAGCAAGAGCCTCCATGGCATCGTTAACAGACTCCCACTCCAACAGTCCTGACGAGCTTCTCTCCGATGAGGCACCACCTGAAAATGCAAAACGCCATGCAGATCAATACGGGCTGAGTAAGGAGCGATAAACTTGAAATGCAGGACCGTGCTCAATTAGATTACATGAGCTTCGCGAGGCAGGACACTGTAGCGGGCGCTTACCTTTTGCTGCAAAGTTCTTTACATTGGAGGGGCTCTTCACGCCAAGTTCTTCACAGATCTGGGGACGGGGGGTGGAGAGAGGAATAATAGACACTTTAGAACCAGCATTCAAACTAACCTCCATCACCACACAAAAGAACTAAAATATAATATTTATAACAGTACAGCAGTAACAGGAGATGAACGTCACCCTCCGTTTGCCTGCCCAAGGGCTCTTACTGTGGTGTTCACTTTCCTGGATTAAAGTCGGTGGGTAGTCCCCCTCATCTCCATCATTTACAAAGAGATTTATTATCCCCTGTGACTTGGTCATGAACTTTACAGACATCCTGGTAAAATAATATTATTGCACCTCCATATGCAAAACTAATTCATTCCAAATAATGGATGTGGTGCTGACATCCTTTCACTGGCCATGCTCCACCCTGTCAAAACAGGTCTAAGGCGAGACATGCAAATCAAAACTAAACACATAAGCCCTACGGGAGCTTTAAATAATTAACTAGAGGAGCTTCTGTAAAGAGAAATGACTGATCAATTCACACAAGATTCTGCAACCCTATTAATCTCATGTGGCCCAGATAGAAATACCATAGCACAGACGTTCACGTCAATGCAAACAATAAATCCAAAACATTTTTTTACTTCTAGTTAATACCAGATAAACAGCATTTAGTGAAGCGGGCTCATGGTCCCAGTTAACTTTGTGTCCATTAGCAAACAGACAAACATGACATCACTAAAATGTGACACTGCACGAGGGAGTCTCTCTCTCTACCCATCATTTCAGTGTGCAATGAAGCCCATTATCAATGGAAATTCCCAATGATGGTGCACATCTACAACCATCTTTCAGTAGTCTTAATTTCGGGGTCAAGTCAAGCTCTGGTCAGCCATCTTAAGTGAATATGTGCAGAAAATCAAAAATAATAAGCATGTGCATTTTAAAACCTAAAACAGTCGCCAGATGATACCCAGCCCTGTTCACTTCTGCTCTTTTTTCCCCCCTCAGGCTAGACCATCTCACCTCACTGAAGATCTCTGGTGAGGCCTCTGGGGCAGCATTGAAGAAGTGCAGCACATTGCTGGGATGCTGGATGCGGTTTTTGGCTGCCTGTTCTGGAGAGGTGAAGCGGTTGTTTCGGCTGCCGTGAAAATCTTTGAAGCTGCTGGTGCCGTCCTCCAGCTCGTAAGACTGGCCAGGCATGATGGCCTGCTGCTTGGACACACTGCGAGGACAAGCAAAGAAGGTCCTTAACCACTACAATGTAAAGAGTGTGAAAGCAACAGCAACAGCCCACTAAAAGGGACCTGGACAAATCAAACATAGATGTATGTACATAACAATAAAAAGAGCAAATAAATAAATCACACACACACACACACACACACAGTAAACAAGCTAAAACTGAATTTGCCATATACATTATATAGTGTCAAATCAATGATAGGAATGGATGTGTGTAGTGGGAGCATTCCATAACTATAGACACTTACCAGACATTGAGTTTCTGGTTGAACAGGAAATGGTTATTTAGATGGCAGATGGCTCTGTCTACAGCATAGCAATCTCCCATCTCCACCATGGCAGCCCCTGGCTTGCTCTTCATAAACTTCACCTGAAATTTGAAAACAAAATGAAAAACTTCAACACTCCATCCCTTTAAGAGCTGGAATTAGTGTTCAGCACTTTAATTGGAATGTTGGCCAACAAAATCCAATGTGGTTTCATTCAAGTTAAGCAGCAAAATTAGCAGTAACTGCAGTTTTTACAAGCGTGGCAAGAAGTAAATCCAGAGCACATTGCTCTTAGTAACAGCCCAGTTTAAATCCAAATCACAGTAAATATAAATAAACTTGGTAATAAAAAAGGCTTCTCCGTCTTTTCCAAGACTAGAAAATGAACGGTTAAGCTGGGTCTTCATTTGACCCAATTCCCTTATCCACATGATCAAGTGTTTTTGGTGAGGGCACGACAGAAAAAGATTCATTTCAGAAATACTGCTCATCACTAGGTTGTGCGTGTTCTGTCTTGCTGGACAGGCATTAGGCAGGTTGACCGTGCCCACGTTTCTTGCCTAATGTTAGTCCATGACATTCAGCCACACAAAGTGTTACTGTTTGTTGGTGCCTGTTGCATAATGCCCCATAAACATCCAAGTTTCAATCTGAATTATTAAGGTCCTCTCATTGGGGGAAAATTACTCCGACCATTCAAACCAGCCTGGTAAAACAAATCCAGCTCCAGTAAAACTTGATATGAGCACCTATTCTTATCCCATTCCTCTTCGATTGCTTACCCGCTCCACGTTTCCATAAAGGCAGAAGATGTTGAAGACCCTGTCCGTGTTAATTTTGGTGGGCTCCAGTCCGTAGACCATCATAACAGGGGATTCCGCGTGTGCGCTGTATTCGCCTGGAGGTGGAGGAGGAGCGCCGTATTGACCACCGTATCGCTGACTTCCACCGCCCCGTCTTGGACCCCCCATGGATGGAGCCATGCGACACCCTTCGTAGCCACTGTAACTGTCGTCCTGGTATCCATGGTAACCACCTGGACATAAAGGCATGAGAAGATGGTCAGTGTAAAGTCTGGAGATATCTCTAAGATTTCATTTTAGCTACGAGTGACTCAACACAGCACCGACTTGCTGCCACTGTGGATCTAAGCACCCATTTAAACAAAAAAACAAAAACAGTCACTCCCCAATTGTTTTCGTTTCCACTGTGACCGAATGTGTTGGGTGTTTGAAGGTTTCCCCTCACAAGCCTTACCGTACTCTGGAGGGTGGTCTCCCAGCAGAGCCGGCTGCCTCTGACGCTTGTTGGGGTTGGCATTCATATCTGAGAGGCAAGAGAAGGGAGGAGGCCAAGAAAGGAGGAAATAATACAGGGGGAGGATGAAAGAGAGAGAGAGAGCGTGGAAGATGAATTTGCCGAGAAGCAGCAAGATAAGCGTCTATTATGTTCACACTGAGACATTTACTGATACGAGCTTAAGACTGACAGAAGTGAAGAAGAAAAAAGGGGCACCCAAGAGAAATCAATTATATAAATAATTAAAAAATAATAATTTTAAAACCCACAACCACAGAGGAGCAACACCAAGGCGTACAAAATACATGGGCTTTAGTGAAATGAGCGCCAGCCCCAAACCCGAGTCCACTAGTGTGAACAAAGGAAATGTGGGAGCAACTACCAGAACTATTTAAAATCATAGCATTGTGGATTGAGAGGGGAAAACAATGATGCACACACCTTGATCGCCCCCATTGCCATCAGCATCTGCGCCTGTTTAGGTACACATATTGCAAAACAATCAATCAATCTCAAACTAGATTCTGTGCATTTCTTTCAACCTATGACAAGCAGCTACACTTAAAGAGCTTCACAGAGAGAATGAACTGAAGAGGAATTCAACCACTCAACATTATAATTCAGTGGTTGAAATGTCAAGTCATTCAAACTTTACAGTGAAAGTGATGGGAACAATGCGTCAAATAGTCATTCTTATGCAACAACATAAACATGTGTTGAGGTAATGTGAAATAGAGGTTAAAAACAATACAGGGTCTATAACAGCTTGAAAGCGTGCTTCTTTGGCCAAAACCTTCAGGAAAAATAGCTACGGTAACTTCGTGTTGGCTTTTCTTGGGTCCCATCACCACCACTGCTGATAAAGCCTCTATTCTGAATGTCAGTCAACCACTCAATTCTGCAGAACATTTAAATCCCCACCCGTCTCTTTCCCCAAAGAGCTCCACATTACAGTATAGCAACTGAAGGCCAGTGACGGAGACCCCCAGGATGTATATTCAGTCTTGGTGAGGGGAACAAAAGCAAGTTAGTCACAACATTTTTGTCACAGAGCCTCTTGGAACAACAGAAGAGAATCACTCCAAGACAACATAAGCTTGGGGTTACTTACAGCTGAAACTCAAGTTCGGGGAGGGGGCAGAGGGCAGAGGCAGGTGCTGCAAATCAGCCACCACTTCATCACTTCATCGCCACTTCACTTTTAAAACATTTCTTCCATATGTCTCCCAACTCCGTTCCCAACCTCTCCTCAGTCCAAGATTAGTCCTCGCGCGCTGCGTACTTTGATTTGAACACATTTTCCTTCGTTGGGGTTGCTTTGTTGAGTTTTTGCACATTTTCAGACAGTTCCCATTAGAGACAATGCCAAACCTGCATAATATTGGAAGGCGTTACAAAGTAGTCATAGGACTTCAAAAAATAGAAAGGAACAAAATCAGTCACACATTGTGGCAGAATTGCTTAGGAGATGGCTACAGAGGGAGGAGGTATGGTGGAAGATCAGTAAAAGGTGGGAAGCAGGCTACTTCAGGGCATACCGCATGTCTGTCTGCGTGTCTGTGCGTCTACTCGCTGGCGCTTTTGTCGCATCTTCATCACTGGTGGACTATAAATGTGCCATGTGATCATGTTTGTGTCGATCAGCAGGAGGAGATTGGGAGGAAGAGGGTCAGAGCAAGAGAGGTACTGGTTGGGCTCAGAGGAGGTTTCTTGAGCAACTGCAGTGTGCCTGTGGCGTCGTCTGGTGTGAATGCTGTTATTCTGTAAACACCGTGTGCCCTTTGCCCCCTCTGATGAGATTCCCGTCCGCAATGAAGTAAGTGGTGGTGCTGTGTCGCAGGGGGAGTGTGTCTTGTTCTTGGGAAATGTGTTGTGCCGTAAAAAAAAGCGTCTCCGTGGCAGTAGGGCAGGCTCAGTAGGAGGATGAGTGCGGTGTTGTATACTGGAGTATGAAGTGTCAATGTCTTGTTTCTGTACTGCAGGGCAGGGTAGGTGCTTTCCTTCTGCGTGGCGAAGGACAGTGGAAAATGCTCACAGAGGTGTAGGACCATTGGGGCTTGGCTGGTACTATGTTGCTGAGGAAACTGGAATGTCTTCAATGCGAGTATGAAAAGTCCTCCCAGTGTCCAGGTGTGTTCTGTTGTAGCGGCTGATGTTCTGAGGCAGTTTCTGTGCTTTGTTTTTGTTGGTTGAGTGTAGATGCTGAGGAGCAACTGGTCACGAGCAGGCATCATGTGAGCAGGCGACTGTGTTCGCTGAAAACCGATACCATTAAAATGGGCCGCCGCAAGCAGCCTGATAATCTGAGCACCGTGCAGATTAGCGGTGGGGGGCTGCACAAAACAGCTTCTGAAAATAGTCAGAAGATCTACACTACACAATCAGAACAGACTAATTTCTGCCTCTACCTAAATGACACATACTCAGTGATCCAGATGCCCCTCAGATCCTAGCTTTGTTGAGAAAGGGAGCTTGTGATGTTGAGTTTCACAAAACATGGCCCAGTCCCACCCACGTATATCAGTTCCCCACAGCGGCAGTAAGGGTGCTGAGTAGTGTCAGAACAGAAGCTGTTTGTTAACTTTACCTTGGCTGCTCAGGTTTGGATTAGTGTAGTCCCACGTGTCCTGATCATTCTTGAATACATTGAGGCGTGTTGGCTAAGAGGAGAAATTACGATTACAATGCAGTCTCCAACAACCAGACACTACACATCCTATACATACCAGCTGCAACTCCAAATTCAGAGGGCCAAATAATGTAATACTGCATGTGCTGAAAGCACCATTTATACGGAGCTCTGACTACACACACACACTTTACAACAGGAATGCAACAATACACAAAAGCTAGAATTCATCTCAACACAGGCTTGTCTCAGTTCAGCAGATCTTCAATGATAAGCAGTGAGTAGAAAGGGAGGGGGAAAAAAGCCATGCATGTGGTCTATAGTGTTCCTTTAAGCTCTTCCGAGCTTACACCCGATGTTATAAAAGTACGTCTGAAAGTTAAAGCAAAATGTTTCTAGAAAAACAGCAAAACTGGGCAAACCAAACACTGACAACTAGGGGAAAAAAACCCCAAACAACAACAATTCCTCTGTATTTCACTTTTTACTAACCACAGCACAAACAGGATGTGACATCAGTGCACTCTGATCTGCTCAACGGGCTGCTACAGAGTGATGGGCTGCAGCATTGCTATGCATCAGGTTTGAAAGTCAAAGTCGCACAGCTGAAACTGTACTGTCCAAAAGCCTAAAAAAATTATTCTTTTAGCTCGTCTTAATATCAGGAACCACCAACCCAAACACCCACAAATGGGGCTCAAAACTGACTGAAAATATTTTTTTACAATTTTGGTGTGCTGAATTTTCATATGCTGGATATGTGGAAACAGTGGTTGTTCCTGAGTCATTAACACTTCTTCTTTTAATAAATCAGGAAGTCAACATAGCAAGCATCTAGCACACCTACAGTCCTAAAGGCCCGGCATAATATTTAGTGAAATTCAGATCACCACTTACCTTGGCATACTCAATCTTGAGTGTACAGCAGCCCGAGTATATGTCAGCTCCATTGAGAGAGGCTTTGGCCCTCTGAGCACTCTGGACTGAATCAAATGTGAGGATAATTAAGGAAAAAAAAAACTAATAGGAGAAACGGGTGGAGGAAACAGATACATGACAAGCACTTCTGTTTTTGGATTCAAAGTTTGACATTAGAACCTACATTGGTACAAGTAAAACTAATAATAGTAAACAAATAAATAAAAAAAAAAGACTAAACTAGCCCTTCTGTTTATGTAATTAAAATTCACATCACAATTACCGACTCATTAAAGCAAAACAGAACAGGCTATGATAATCATATTTAAAATAATAATAAAAATTTTAAAGTTTTAATACAATTAAAAAAATGAAAAATTTCAAAGATAGCCAAACGGTGTCTGTATTAGTAGTAATGATTTTACTCATGCATGTTGAATTTCTTATGAAAAGCTGAATTTATTCTAAGCTGATCTTTCATTTGCTCCTCACAAGCTCCGCCCGCAGCAGTAAAGGATATTCTACCATGGCCTGGACTCCGTTTTTCCTGAAGATGACGATTCTCTGAACTGGACCGCAGTTGTTGCAAATGGTATATAGCACATCCTGCGGGATTATGAAATGTAATTACATATACATAACCACAATCCTCAGTGCTAAACAGAAAAACATGCAGGGAGAGATACCAGTGACTGAGCATTACCGTGGTGATGGGATAAATAGGATTCATGATTGTGAATAGCAAGACATTGTTAACACTGCGAGAGTCGTCTGGGTTGCCAGGTCTGGAAATCTTTTGACTGGTTGAGTAATTCACAAATGCGGGGTTTCCAGCGATGTAGATCTGGTTGTCATTGGCGTAGGTCACAGCGTTGCAGGAGCCGCTCATGTCCTCATACTCCACCAGAGCCTGGCGCTTCTTGGGCATCAGCACTACATAACTGCAGAAACATGGAGTTTAGGGTTTGATTCCTCGGAGGACATCTCTCTAAAAGACAAGAACACCGAGGCAGGTAAAAACATGCATGTTACCTAATGGTTCCAAACTCCTGCAGGGCTTCAACGATGTCTGCTTCCAAAACACCATCCACCAGCCCTCTTACGTGGACCACAAGGGACGGAAGAGGTTTGTGAGGGTCAGCGTAGCCCTCCTGCAGAACAGAATGGGCATCATTTAAAGGACAACTTCCAAAGATGTCTCAAAATTCCTGCATAATTACAAATCTGAGACGAAAACAAAGGAACTTTGAGCGCTTTGGTGTGAAATGTGCTGTACAGGAGAAACTTCAAAATGGTTCAGAGGTGGTAATAGGAACTAGACATATGAAGAACCTCTAATGCCTCTAAAGCTCCCTCAAAAAAAAAAATAAAAATAAAACCTTACACTAATACACTACCTGGCTACAGATACACTGCCCGATGTCTAAAACATTGTTAGACAAAAGTTCTGAGGTATAATATATATATAATTTTTTTTTAAAGACTTTTCAAGTTCACCACTATTTTAATATCAGCATCACATATGATGGGTAGTCTGGGTGGTAAACAAAGAGGCTATCTTGTGTAGTCATGGTGACCCGTGGTTTCCATCATCACCACTGTGAAGAAATCTGACACCGACACTGTGTGGTTTTATGGATTAAAACCAGCCTTTTTTTGTCACTGTGCCTTTAAGACAGACATGTAAACGAGCTCTGCTTTGACCAGGTGTGCCTCAATCAAAGGCTACATCTATTAACATGTGTGAATGGGTGGTGGAAAACTGCTGCAGGGTGAAAGGGTGGGTATATGCAAATTCAGTCACATCACAACTGTGGGGGAGGACGGGGGATGTCGGTGGGGGAAACAGCAGCTTTGTGTTCATACATGGACTGACTGAAACTTTGACAGTGTTTATATAATATGTCGTCCTGACAAAATTATTTTTATGGTATGCTCAGTCTTATCTCAACCCATTTTGGTCTGATGTATAGTGGCTCACTAGCGAGCCCCCAGTAAAGTTTAAAAAAAAAAAAAATACAAAAAAATAAAAAAAGGGGGGTTATTTTTTGGGTCACAAGCTATACGCAATTACTTCATGATGCAAAGTCATTAATTTGACTTTACTTTGAATATTTTTTTTTCTGTAACTAAGCGATCATTCTGAGATATTCTCTTTAGAGATAAGAAATCATTATTTTAAAAATAATGTATATGGAGACCGTACTTCAGAACACGCATCTCAACTTTCTCTAATGAGCAAATGCCACAATAATGACAAAGCAGTTCGTTTATTAAGTGACACACAGTAAAAACCTTCTGCTTTCTTACTTTTTGTTTTAATAGGCGAGACGACATGTCCAGAGCTGTGGATGCTTTGAACCCACAATGCCTTTAAAACAGCTGGAGGCTGCTGAGCCATAACGGTGTCGACCAGCTGTCACTGAATTTCAGCTCCAGTTAATTTACTGAACAGTTTAAAAGTTTTCCTACCTAGCACACCTGGATCAAGCTCATCCCATCATCATCAAACCCTTCATGAGCTGGACCAGGTGGGTTAGGTGGAAGAGAATCCCTGAAACTGCATGGCAGTGGGGTCCTCAGGACTGGAGCAGGGTAACGTTAGCAGCGTAGCTAGCATCCAGGCTAACGTTAGACACATGATTTCAAAGCCGATGCTGATGGTCTTTAACGTTAACTTACCGATGCGCACGAGCACATCTACTAATCAATAATAAAACGCGACCCTTTGTTCGTCTGGTTAATAAGCAACAACATATTACACGTAACTGCTGTGCAATTTATGGTGGAATCGAAAAACATTTGTGCCTAATCCTGCTAATAGCAGCGTGGCTATCCCATGCTAACGAGCATTGCTAATCCGCTAGTTGCATTCATTCATCTCAGTCTGTTGACTAGCACGCCCGTTAGCATTCAACGCTAAAAAATGTTCGCCAGTTGAGCAGTAAAGGTGTATTTCTGTGTTTTTAGTAAGTAAATGGCTGCGTTTGGAGAGCGCAATCGGGCGTAGAGGAGCTACAGTCTTCCAGAAAAGCTAAACAAAGAATGCTAAGCGACAAGCTAATCTGGGTCACGGCACTTAGCTAATGTGCTAACGGTTGTTTCAGGCGCGCACAGGGACATTTAGGAGCGAAATTAATGGCGAACAAAGACGCCAGGGGGACACAAACCCGTCCCCCGAACACATATGCCTCGCAATACTTGCCATTCCACCGTCGTTGTCGGTTTTCTGGCGCTTGGTCGCCCGGCCACCCTCGCTGTAGTACCGCGCCGTCTGCGTAGCCATGTTGTCCCGTTAGGTTTTCCACACATCAAATGAAAATGGACGAAATATACGAGAACGCGTGGACCCGCCCACCGCGAGCTCCTATTGGAGGAATCGACCGAAGCACACGGCCAATAGCAATCGTGCAACTCCAAACCGGGCTCCCTAATTGGCTAGCACATTTTCTCTGGTTTACTGAAAATGGAGAAGCCCAGACCACAGATGGTTGCTGTGTCCTGCGTTGAGAAAGGATATGTGCTTGTATGTGGAGTTCAGAGCAGCGCTGTCATTTACTCAAATATATATTTACTCAAAAGGTCTACACAATTAAACCGTAAACAACAAGGTTTGGGGTGAAATCGTCAGTTCTAGATATTTCTACAGTTCTAGGTCAGTTCTAGATAGTCGTAATTGTTCACAGTGGTGGTGGTGATTGGAACCACGCGTCCACCCCTACAAGCTCCAGTACAGAAATTTATTACATGAAAGGGTTATGAATAACATGGACTGTTTTTGAAATAGCATACTGCATACTACTAGAATAACTAATCTGCCTATGTAGATTAAGTGTGCAACCCAACTGTAAATCTGTAGGGCACTAAAGATATTCAGATGGTGTTCTACTCCAGTCAGATGTTCTAGTATACAGGTGGAGCTATCTTCATGCTGTACTGGAGATACCCAGATGGTGTTCTACTCCAGTCAGACGTTCTAGTATACAGGTGGAGCTATCTGCATGGTGTACTGGAGATACCCGGATAGTGTTCTACTCCAGTCAGATGTTCTAGTATACAGGTGGAGCTATCTGCATGGTGTACTGGAGATACCCGGATAGTGTTCTACTCCAGTCAGATGTTCTAGTATACAGGTGGAGCTATCTGCATGGTGTACTGGAGATACCCGGATAGTGTTCTACTCCAGTCAGATGTTCTAGTATACAGGTGGAGCTATCTGCATGGTGTACTGGAGATACCCGGATGGTGTTCTACTCCAGTCAGATATTCTAGTATACAGGTGGGGCTATTTTCATGGTGTACCAGAGATACCCGGCTGGGGTATGTATTCATCAGAATGAGCCTCAGAAGATTCAAACATACAGGTCTGAAGATTAATAAAAGATAAACTCTTTAGAGGGTCAACTTAAGAGCCGATCATTTCATCCAAATCGTTTAATTACAGAGGGATAAAATAGAGATTTTGAAAAGTTGCTGGAATTCCTTTTTTGCTGACTTCTAAAATATCAGTTGTGCTAAATACATTAACTGTGCTAAAATGTGTGTCATCAAAACTGTGGCCCGAATGACCTGAAAATGTTTTTATGAAAAATACATATACTTCTACAATTATATTTTTATTAATATTATTAACTAAAATGAATCAGTATTACCACGAGTCATTTGAAAAAGCCATTCGGTGAGGTCTGGGTGTATTAAACGTAAACAAAGCAACATAAGAAATTTCCCACTTTACACAACCGGCCCTTTCGTTCACCACAACCTTTCACATCATGCCATGAACTCTTTATTCATTTCTTGTTCATTTCCAGTGTACATCTACAAACCAACCAGGGGGCTAAAAGGGAGGGGGACAAATAACAGCCCTTTATACCTGCTATCATTTCAATCTAATTGCTATGTAAGAAAGAAAACACATATGTATAATGAAGGAGCAAAAATAAACATACCTATTATTTATGGGGGGAAACATAAAAGGAAAGCAGAACTGAACGAAAGAGAAACGTCATATGATAGAAGGTACAGGGGGTACGAACGCTTGGATAAGACGTTAAGGAAGGTAAAATGATTTGAGTTAGGGGTTCTTCTCTGGTGGCTCGTCTCCAGGGGTGGGGCTTTTTTTCTGGCTGGGGGATCTGGAGCGGCTGGAACAGACAGAAAAACAAATTCAGGGCAGAGAATGTGTATTCGACACAAAGGCACATCCATTCGCAGCTCCACCCCTGCTCTCCTTTAACGGCTCCGCTACAGGACACTTTCACTGAGTACATATTCTGACTAGGACTATCAATTAACTGAAATGAATGACGTCTGGTTTTGTTGCATAAAACCCACAGGAGAAAAACAAAAACGACAAATATGGAACATGGGCTATGGAAAAAAGAAAAAAAAAACGCGACTACCTGTTTTCGGGTTCACCCAGAGCAGAAATCATTTAAACTACAGAACACAAGAACAGGGTAGGAGCTGAGAGTAATTTAAAGCACAGAATTAAGATGACGACTTGCTTCAAGCAAGTCTGGGTTTTCAGGTTGTTGTTGACGTGAGCATCAAAATGGCTTTACCTCATGACAGTTCAGAACCCAAGAGCACTGCTCTCCTATGCATCACGACCCATCTACTCTACAAATCCTCATTCTCTCTTCTTTAATAATGCCACCAGGAACACATCCACCAATTACTGTAGAAGGAAGCCCTCTCATGTCAGAAAAACCCAAAAGAAGCCCTAAAACCAGGGTTAGATAACTGAAACACACAAACGTACAGACACACAGCGTTGCATGTGATGCTAAGGTTCACATGCAGACGAACCCTCCCGTCTCAGTACTGTTAAATGTGCCCTCGTCAACTTCACCTCATGAAAAAAAAACATTTCACTCGGATGGGTCCTCAACGGATGAACAGCTTCACTATGACTAGCTCACTTGGTGTGATGTGCAGCAAGACCCATCAACTCCACTCGGACTAGCCCTGGTTTGAACCCCAACTAAACTCAGAATACACTCCGCCTAGTCCTTTACTGACCTCCAACTCTACTCAAAAGCCCTTAAATGACTTTTAATTTAGTCCTTAATCGACTTGCAACTTGGCACAGAGTAACTCAACTTATATGTCGCCTCAAGAATAATCCTTAACTGACTAGTCCTTAAGAGTCAATTACAGAGTCGTGGGTCAAACAGACAAAGGACTTCTCTATGTTTTTTGCAAGTCAATTAAGGACTGGTCAGAATCGAGTATCAGTTGAGTGTCAATGTCAGTTGAGTTCTGAGTCAATTAATGTACTGTCAATACCGACAGTCCTTAACTAACTTAAGGGTATTTCAACCCAGACTAGTCCTTAGCTGACTCAGCTTTTACGTAATCAACCTGCAAATCAATTCTACGAAGGCTTTATTTAGCAATGACTAACCATTAACTGACTCCTAACTCAACAATAAAGAAGTGATAAATTGATTTGGACTAGTCCTTAAATAACTCACAACTCAACTCGGCCTTGATTGACAAGTATTTGCATAAAGTGATTTATCACCACTGATGAAATATCAGCAAAGATGCCATCAGGACAAGTTGACGAGGGCGTGTTAAATACAGTATTGAAAGGGAGAGTTTCTCTGGATCTCTCACTCAGTCACTCACAGCGGTGTTAATCAGTGCATGCTGTGCACACGCTCAATGTTAAGCAAATGTTTACAAAAGAATCTGGGTTTGTTTAAACTAGAACCAGGGCTCATATCAAGAAGGACATTAACTCTTGGGTTTTGGTTACCTTTAGGAGACAGTGGCGGAAACAACATACAGAGAAGCGACGGATGCTAGAACTCGAAGACACACTCGGAGGGTCTTGAAGTCTGATCTCTCGCCAGCTCTCTCCTCTCTCTCTCTCTCACACACCCTTCTCAGAAGCTAAGCAAGAAGGCAGAGCTTTGGAGGGAAGGGGGGCATTCTGGTCTGCAGTAGTAGGAGTAGTAGTAGTAGTGCATGGGTTCGGGATAGGAGTGGGGTGGGTAGAACAACTGTTTGTGTACGCGCAGGAGGCGTCTCGTCAGAATTGTGCGTCGGACGACCTCTTTAAATCACCGTGGCGGAGGCTGATCTCAGGTAAGCTCTTTTGTCACCCTCCTGGAGGACGCTTAACATGGCAAGGATGAACCCTGGTCAGTGCTTGAGCCGTCGACTCCCACACTCTTTAGAAAAAAACAAGAACAGCCTGCAGCAATTGGTCACCGGAGTCTGATCATGACAATTAGGATTTTTTTTTTTGTGTGTTTTGTTTTGGAGATTTGCGATCTGTAGCTAATCAACATGAGGCTGAATCTGAGGGAGAAGAGAGAAGAGAAGATTCCCCAAGTTTTTATCACACGCCCCCTCCCTCTACCACCCTAAAAACTACCAGCTCTTAAAAGTATGTATGTGCGTTAGCTCTGTACCTAAGCATTGGCCTGGACAGGTCACTTTAGACTGGGTAAGGAACTCCAGGCACTTTACAGGAGCTTATATACCATGGAAATGGGCTGGGGTTGTTTTTGGGAGTGGGTCAAAATCCCTAATTTCTAATTCTCCGCCTTCCCTGCACCTCCTGGGTCCGTCCATCTCCGTCAGAGGTCATCAGGCTGGCTTACCTCTGGTGTAGACCGGCCTTCCTGTGTGCATGTATGCTGGACTAAACCAAACTCTGACTAAGAGCAGCAAGTTTATCTAATGTAGCTGTACTGTATGTCTCAATCTGTAATAGAAATGGGCCTACAACACATTCTAATGCACACTATTTCATTTATCTTCGACAAACAACATGCTTTTAAATTATTGAACTGATCAGAAGAATAACAAAGTGAGATGGATATGATACTGCTGGGGACACAAAACAAATTACCTGTCCCTCTTAGGGCTGGCGGGAGAGCGGGACCTGGATCGAGAACGAGAGCGTGAGGCCGATCTGGAGCGAGAGCGAGAGCGACTGAAATGGAAAAACAGATGCAGTTCAGAAGTAAAGGCTGGTTCATAAAGAGCACAACAAGCAACAACAGTCATGGAGGAATGCCTTACCTCCGAACAGGAGTCCTGGACTTAGAGCGGGCTGGAGAACCAGACCTTAAAGGTTACGACAGAAAGAAACTTAACTTGTCGAAAGATGCTGGGCTCAACAGGGCCTTTATTTACTAATGAATTCAAACAGTAGCTGATCTATGATGCATTATTCAACATCTATTACACCGCTATAAATTAATCAACATGTGAAACATAATGGTATCAACCATGAATGATTTATTCATGGTTGGTGTAGCTCAGCGGATAACACCACTACCCTACTAATACTAAGTATTCAGTAACTGCTATGAATTATTTGGTAACTACTAACAATTAGACAGTAAATACTGTGGATTATTCAGCACCTATTATGATTTATACATTTAATAATAATTAACAATAATAATAATCCCTAGTGAATGTTTTAATGATAGATACTCATAAGTAACTACTTAGGTTTTGTAATTGCGTAACTTGTAGTAGATGTTGTATATTTATAAGTAACTACTTATACAGCAACAACTATTAACTACTGAGTAACTATAATTAATGACTCAGTAATTACTATGGATTATTCTTATCTACTGTGGATTATTTTGTAATTACTATTCATTACATAGAAGCTACTATAAATTATTTACTACAATATATTCTGCATCTGCTTTGGGTTATTCAAAAAAATGTTTAAATAAATAAAGTTAAAAAAATAAGAGAAAGCAATAAAACATAAAGGCAGCAATATAAAAACCTCACTTTCACCGTTTGACATTATGGCAAATACTACCACGGAAATCTAGCTGGCAGCTTACCTGCTCCTGCGCTTCGAGTAAGATGGAGAACGGTATCTCCTGTGAAAACACAGAGGACAAACTGTTAGTACCTTTGCTTTCTTTCCCCAAATATAAAATTTGCCTAATCTTACTGCAACCAGTATGTACCAAATCAGCATAAAGCAGCTGCATCAGTAAAACTTCCCTTTGGAACTACGACCAGTCGATACCTCCTGAACACAGCAAAATATCTCATCACCTCTACATTGTAGGGGAAAGCTAACTGTATATTAGTGCCTCTATTAAACAGACTTTAGAAAATAATAACAACATTTCTAACCGGTCATTGCTGCGGCTTCGGGAGCGCGAGCGATTACGTCTGCCCCTTGACCTTGACCTAGACCGGGATCGGGACCTGCAAGAGAAGCACAACAAAGTAAATGCAGCTGTACCGGGACGTCTTTCGATGGAGCAACGAAACAAGATAATTAGTTAACTGTCCTCCTGGGAAGAAATTCTAGTCCAGATCCGAGGGTTAGCCTATTAAAGATGTGTAATAAATACAAATCAAATTTAAGGAACTTTCCAGTTTAGGTCCATACAGACCTACTATATATGGTGAAAATGCTGAACCACATATTTGCTCAGATTTATCTATAATGTAAAACCTAAATGACAGAGTATAATATAATACAACAGAGCATGATATAGAATATAGAGCTAGGCAACATGATAACTTAAATTGTTATTGTGATGAACGAACGATGGCTAATAGAATACACTAGAAAATCCCTGACAGACAGGAAGTCTGTACCTGCTCCGACGCCCCCTTTTGCTGAAGCGATAGCAGTCATAGGCGTAGTGGCCCTTGTCTCCACACTGATAGCATCGGTCATTTGGGTCAAACTGCCGACGGCTCGGTCGACCATATCGGCTCTTGCGGGACATGCCTGTGGACAGCTCCACACGAATCCTAGATCCGCAGAGGACCCTGAAAAAGAAACAGAACATGAAACACAGGTGTGAAACTTCAGGACACCACTTACATGAGCTCCTTAATTCATATAGATGTACACCTACTTCCCATCCATTCCCTTTACAGCGTCCTCTGCATCACGAGCGTCTTCATATTCCACAAAGGCAAAGCCAGGTGGGTTCCTCGCCACCCAGACGCTGCGCAGAGGGCCATAGTAGCTGAAAGCTCTCTCCAGTTCACCCTTAGCAGCGCCGCTGCCCAAATCTCCGACATACACTTTGCATTCTATGTTGCGCGAAGAACCGCGAGATGAAGACGAGGAGTAGTACGACATTCCTCTCCTTATCTGCACGAAAAAAAAAATACTCAGATCTGCAACAGACCACTTTAAGCCCGCTTCAATAAGTCATTTTAATAACACACTGCTTTGTTTCTTTCTATATATAATTTTCTAACATATATATTTCATATTTTATTTTTATATATTTTTATTGATTTTTGGTTTTCATGCTCTATGTATGAAAGATATAATAGAAATTGTTCTTGTAATTATTATTTCTGTCATTATTATAAATTATTAGCATTATTACAATCACAATGCTTTGACATAGCAGTTCACAAGCTAGACTGTTCAAAAGGATGGCTCTCCAAAGGTTCTTTAGTAAAGACAATGGTCTTCTATGTAGAACCATGTGCTCTATGATGTATCGTCTCTGTCCAAAGAAAAACATGCACCTCCATTTTTGTTGAATTTTACTTTTATGCCTCCTTTGATCACATGAGCTGCTCTTTACTCTGTGTGGACATGTCATGGATCAACAGTAATGGCCCAAAATTGCTTGGAAATACGTCTGGTTCCATAGACCTTCATTCAAATTAAATTTGACATTTTGGAGACACCTGTTTTTTGGACAGCGATGATATGCTAAGCAGTCCTTTGCATAGTGAGATGGTTCCTCAGATTGACAAGACATGGTGCCTCAGGGGTGTAGTGGGTTCAATAAATCACCATAGAGACGCTCTTATACTGTTATGATCTCAGGATTGTGATAACAGCTGAACCCTTTGTGGTGCTGTGCAACATTCTTAATCTATCTGAAGAACGTCCATTGCCCCATGCAAAGAACCATTAAAATATGAGATAATTGTACAGAACTAGGTTTTAATTAGAGTCATTGTTTTCACCAAGGAACCATTGAGGAACCATGTTTTGTACTAGTGTACGTGGCTACACATACAGATATAAGCTTATTAGCTGGCTAAGGAATGAATTCGTATATTAAATATGATTAATATTACAGTTAATTTGTGCTGGAATAAAGTATATACACATCTATACAATACATATGCCATGTATATGCCGTGTCTCGGTGTTTCTCTGTTTGGCTGTTTATTGTGCAGTTACTGATCAGCTGGCTAGCTAGCAAAGAAAAGCTGAGGACCGGAAAAGGCTTTAGGCTCTAACGCAGGTTTGCAAGCTAGCTTTATGATTTATTAAGCTAACTGTAGTCAGCCTTGGCCGTGTGTATGAGCAGTTATGTTTGTGCAGTATGTTTAAACAGGTGTCCAGCTACTTATATAAGTTATGGAGTGATATACAAGGCTAGCTTATCACCGGACTGGTTAGCGATAGCTAAGCAGCTAATTATAGCTAGCTAGCTAGCTAAAACACACGGCGATAATAACAATAGACCTTACCTCTTTGACCTAATAATTATATCCAGTTTTTCAAAAACACCATTAAATACTGGAGAATAGATAAATTAATGCAATGGCTTTCGAAAGTAATAAGCAACATCAGCTATCGAGAAGCTAGCGTTAGCGTTAGCTGTGTCTCTCCGAGGCGAGTCACAACAGAGAGACAGTCAATAACAGGAAGCGGCTCAGAGTTCATAGCGAGGGTTACTGATACCAGCGATCATCGCGATGTAGTTTATCCCGGTATATGTTTAGGCTTTAATTAATAAGGTTAATGTACATAAGGCCGTTTCCGGATCTAAAGAAAAAAAGTCGTTAGACACCAAGGAATCCATAATTAATTGATTTATTAATTGATTAATTGATATATATATATACTCACAGTGTCCTGCATGTATGCATCTACGATTATTGGATTTTAAGGCCAAAGTCTTCTCAACGTTATCATAAAACAGTGCCGTGCGGTGTTAACTCTTTTGTCTATTAACTTTCAGCGAGGGAGCTTTAAGAGGTGGACGTCCTATCACCACCACTGTGAACAATCCTGAGTCTTTGAGTTTTTCTAGAGGACTTTGTTTACGTTTCATTTACGTTTTCGAATGTCTCTTTACGATAAAAATACTGGTTGCAAGATGATAATACCTTAAAACAAACACTAAACCGAAAATGTATTTCTACACTCTCGCATTTAACTTAATACTTTTCTTCACTTTTAAACGTAATATTACATGTTATATCCGTTTTAATTATTGTTTTTTTTTGTATCTGTTGCATTTGTATTGTTTCTTGAGATATAAATATTTTTATTTTCTGTATAAAAACAAGATGAAAGATAAAAGCACTGACGTTGCGTGGTGACCCGAATGATGTAACACGCTGTAGAAGTTCCCGGATGTACCATGTTAACTAATACAGTGCGAAGGTCGTACAGAGGGAGCCGCACAGAGACTGCAGTACAACGCTGACTATCACCACAAATACACTAACTCGAACTTCTCAGATCCTGTCGTTTATTTGTAATTAGTCGTATCGATTAAAATGCCAAGAGGAAGTCGTAGCCGAACGTCGAGGATGGCTCCTCCGAGGTAAAATGATCATTAAGCCTGCCGGGTTAGCATCGAGGCTAACGTCTACTCTGCTTACATGACCTGAGTTAGCACGTGAGCGAGCTTAGCTGCAGGGATGCATGTCATTAAAACGTAATGTATCTCTCGAGCTGTGAGTAAATTAAGACTTAAAAGCAAAAACCTTGTGTAATGAAACTTATTATGTAATATTATAATATATGATGGACGTGTTTAGTTTTTGTGTCAACAGTACGTGTGACGAATCTGCGAATGTCGTTCGGTATACTTCTATCTGTATACCCTATATACTCATACAGACCGTGTAGTGTGTGTGTGTGTGTGTGTGTGTGTGTGTGTGAGAGAGAGATAGACAGATGGATGGATGCATGTATATTGTAAAGATGTACAATGTATGTCTGCGTGCATGTATGTATGTATGTATGTATGTATGTGTGTGTGTGTGTTAGTTACAGTACAACAACAATTTGCAATGTAAGGATTCATAATAATATAATAAACATAATATATCATATACATGCAGGACATTCTAAGGATATACACACCAACTTACACAAAATATATAGATGTATGTATGTGTGTGTGTGTGTGTGTGTGTGTGTGTGTTAGTTACAGTACAACAACAATTTGCAATGTAAGGATTCATCATAATATAATAAACATAATATATCATATACATGCAAGACATTCTAAGGATATACACACCAACTTACACAAAATATATAGATGTGCGCGCAGACCTGTGACTCTTCTGTGAATGACAAACTGTCTACTTCATATCAAATATATGATTTGTGGACTAAATTATTTACTGAACATGTCAAAGCTAATAATAATTACACTTGTAAAATTAAGGCAGCACTGGTGCAGTGTGCTGCTTTCGTCTTATCACACCTCAGAAAAATTAAATATTTGCCAAATCTAGAAAATAAGGCAGGTCTCTTAAAATGATCATCTAATCTGTCTTCTTTTTAGACAAGTTAACATGTTTATTCCTATCTCCTAAAACTAAACCAATTTAATGCAATTAAGTGCTGTACATTCTGGGTCAATGTAAGTCTATTTACTATGTTACACAGCAGTCCCACATCAATCAATCAATCAATCAATGTTTATTTGTATAGCGCTTTTTATAACCAACGTTGTCTCAAAGCAGCTTCACAGATAATCAATTTGTTATAAAAAGAAAAGAAAAAAAAACACAAAGTTAATGTACAGACATTTGAGGGTTTGGGTGGGGAGCAGGTCCAAGCCCCCCTTGAGCAAGCCAGAGGCAACAGTGGCGAGGAAAAACTCCCTTGGGTAAGGAAGAAACCTAGAGAGCAACCAGGCTCAAGGGCGGAACCCAGCCTCCTCAGGTCGAACCCGGATGAGACGAGAAAGACAGAACTAACATTAGAAGAACATCTATTGGATACAGTCTGATTAGTCCAGGAGGGAGTAACTGCAAGATGGAGCCGACCCATAGAAAGAGTTCATGATCATCATCACTGCACTGTAATCAGAAGAAACTGAATATACCTTCTGACTCTACTCGCTGGTGAATTTTAAACTCTTGTTACTTACACCAGCCAGTATTTTGCTTTCTGGGGCATGTGCAAAGCTTAGCCAACTTGTGGACATCAAAACTAGCAACTTTATATTTGTAACATGCCCTTACATACAGCCATAAATACAGCATGTCCATTACTCGCCTTCATCTAAAATAGCAGTCATACTGATTTATGTTAAATGCTGAGACATTAAAAGATACGGGATATTTTCTGTTGGGAAGTGGAAGCTGAGGGATGTGCTGTATTGTGCTGTTCTACATTGTACAGAGTTTTTAGGGGTTTGTTGGCTTGGAATGATCCCAGACTTTGGCTGTCTTGTCGTTTTCTCTGGCCTCTCTCCTCTTTTTGCCCCTGCATCCTTTTCCTCTTTCTCCATTTTGCAATCCACACCCTTCAGTCACGTCTTTACACCATGACTCCAAGGCGTAGGCACATTGTGTGGCAGTAATGGTCATCAGTGTGAAACCCAGTGAGGATTAAATGAAGCTTGTAAATAATCGAGTTACTCAGGGAATCATTTCACCCCAGTATCGTGATCGTGTTAATTCAGACACGGATTTGATGAGATGTATAGCTGCTTTCCTATTTATTATGCGACTACTGTTGTGGTTAACCTATCAGATTTATGCTAATTAGCTAAATATTGATCTGCTCTACACAGCTACTCCTCCCGGCCAGCACCGCCACCCCCACCTGTGTCCAGAGCGGCTCCTCCACCATCCTATGCACCGGCTCCTGCTCCCCCATCTGCTGTGGCTCCTCCTGCAGCAGCGGCACCTAGACAGCCGGGAATGTTCGCCCAAATGGCGACCACTGCGGCGGGCGTAGCGGTTGGCTCTGCTGTGGGACACACTATTGGCCACGCCATGACTGGCGGCTTCGGCGGTGGAGGCCACTCAGAGGCTGCCAGGCCAGATGTCACCTATCAGGTAGACCTGCCACAACTCGTACATCGACATTCAACATTAATCACAATTAATTAAATCTCGGATTAAGCCCAGTTTCAGTCCTTTTATTGTTTGTTTGTTTTGCAAAAAGCGTTCTAATCAACTTTTTCATTTTTATATGCTTTATATTTTTTAGAACTTTTTTATGGGAGTTATAAAAATTAAATGCATAACTGTTTTGTCTGACTGTGATGTAAGTTTTAGACGTGCAGTGCTTCTAGCTTGGTTTTGTTGTTGCTGCCAGTGTACCTGTTTAGCTGTGTACCTGTTTACCTCGATAACAACCACGATAGCGGGGTAATGTGCCTCCCTTCTCTAGTTTGAATATTATGGCCGGGAATCTCTAATTCTGAATCAATCCTGCAGGAACCCTATCAAGCTCAGCCCATGTACCAGCAGCAGCAGCAGCCCATGTACCAGCAGGACCCAGCCCAGCAGAACCCCTGTGCATACGAGCTGAAGCAGTTCATCGACTGCGCTCAGACACAGAGCGACCTCAAACTCTGCGAGGGATTCAGCGAAGTGCTTAAACAGTGCAAGTTCTCCAACGGTACGTACGTGTGACAGAGCATGCGTGGCACCACCACGACGCTGCGATGATGGCATATTAATTACAGCAGGTTTCATTTTTATTTTGTTTTTCATTTTGTTGTTCTCATGGGAGTTTTGTTTCACTTAGTTTTAAGGGAACATTAATAATTTTGGAGTGTTTGTGTTTAAAAAATTAAATAATTTAATTTATATTATTTGTCATTAATTATGTCATTACAGTTTATTTAATTTCAGCTTTACTATTTAGGAGGTATTTGATTAAGATATATGATTAAGAGAAAAATAGACGACACAAGTCGTTTCTCAGTAATTCTACTGGTTGTATTTGGTGCTGCAGTAGTTTTTGTGCTTGTGCCAGGATTTATTTTTGTTACAGGTATTGATTACTTTTTCAGTTTTTATTAATTTATTTTTTAACTTCTCAGTTTTGTTTCAGATATACTTTTAGTCAACTGGTTCCTTTCAGATTCCCCACTTCTGATATTTGTTAAAACACCTTGTGAGTTTTGGGGCTCCAGTTGTCTTAGCTGTTTAGTAACTTATTCACACACACAAACCAAAAAAAAAAAGGCAGCTTAAACTGCAAAGGCTTAAAACTTAAATGCAAAAAGAAAATTAAATCTTTTTTGGTGGTTTGAGGTTTTTGTGCAGAAAACTTAGTTAAAAAACATACACAGGAAATTTTTTACATAGGACTTTTTTTTTTGTTTTTTTTTATTTATTTATTTTTTTTTACTAAAGTTTAAGTTCAAAACTCCAATTTATTGGGGCATCTTTTAAAACACATATAAACAACGACCATTTACATAAGACTCGCTTATTTTTTTTTTTTACATACAGTGTGCCTTTTTTTATGGCAAACCTAAGTCCTGTCCCCATGAGGGAGCTTATTAGCCTAACCTCGTGGCATCAGCCAAAATATTTTCTTTTGGCTCAAGGCTGTAAAAACATGCCTTGAAATTTTGAATTTTCTTAATTTTTTTTTTTTTACATTGTAGTAGCGACTTTCCTTAAGACTAAATATTCTTCAAAATTATGTCATACAGTGTGCATGATAATGCACGTCTCCTTAATGAGTTTGCAGCAGATTTCAGTTGTATCAAGGCAGTACTGTGATTCATGAGTGAGTTTTGTTTAATGCAGATTGATGTAATCCACTTTTCTTTTCTTTTGTAGGACTATAATGAGATCGGCGTGAAGGCAGGAGAAGCACGCTCCACATTCTACATCCAGAATAAAGTATCATTTTAGAAAAATGCATAAGACAGCTTAGAACTAGTATTTGAACAGCACCCTTTGGAAACAAAGCACTGTATAATTGTATAAGACTTATGTTTAATATTTATATATTTTGGTTAAATGACCTGCGTTAATCCTGATTAATGATGGACACTTCAGCTTGCCATTGTTCCAGCAGACATTGCAGTGTTGATGGTGTGCATGTAACTTGGTTATTGAACAAAAATGCAATAAACTGTAAAACTGCTGTTTCATCCTGAGTGTCTTTCATTTACAGCGCTCCCACAGAGTACCTGTGGTAGGTGGCTTTAGGAGGCAGGTGCTGCTAACCTGCTTTCATAGTCATTTTGCAGATGCTAACGACGTGCACTTGTTTGCTGCTGAGCACTAACAAGCCTGTAAACCTACCGTCTCAGTTACAGATGCCGAATTATAACCATGACGTGGTGATTTTGTTGGTATTTCCCAAAATATAATATCAGGTCATATTATTATTGCTAATTAAAATTTGCTAACAGTAATATGCTGGCTTTAAAGAGGAACAGCATGTAACCACATATATATACACACATTTACATTTCTGGCATTTAGCTGACGCTCTTATCCAGAGCGACACATCATGACAGTGGGCATATGTAGGAATGCACTAAAATGTACAGATCAAGACCGGGATTCACCCCAGTCTCCCAAACTGAGCTACTCACCACACACACAAACGTGCATTTATTGCTAAAAATGTAAACAAAATGCACACCAAATCAACCCCTCAACGTGCATTTAGCACTAAACAAAACATTGACATACATTCTATACATTTAGAAAAGACATTCACTTCACATTGCTAGCGATCTGATGCTCTTTTCTTAAGGCTAATATCAACAGATAAATTGTGACCTTCCAGTATCAAGGCTGATATAACATGAACAGGGTATCTATATATTAGCCAAGACGGCTACTAGACAGCTACAGCCCCATGAAGCCCTTACATAACTAGCATATGTTCAAAACCAGAAAAAATCCTCTATAAAACATTCGTTTTTTCGACATTTACCTGGTTTAACATTAACTATAACACAGTTAAACCAATGAAATTGACTCATAAACAAATATTTCTCACCTATAATTTAAGAAATATGGACAGAGGTTTCACACCACGAACTCTCTCCTCAACGTGCATTTAAAGAACTAAGAGGAAGAGAGTCGGTTGCTCCACCTACTGCCCTCTACTGGCGAATTCAAGTAGTGCTGTTCAGAATCAACTCCGAAAGATTTTCAGCCTCTTACACACACACACGTGTATGTATACATATTCGGATAATCACTGTTTACTTCTCACACTAAAGTTAGACAGACTGTTTGGGTCCAGACTCCAGACACAGAACAAGACAGCCAATTACAGCAGAGCTAATTTACATACATCAACCTTAAAGGGACAGTATGGAAGCATGCCATCGGAATGTTCTTTCTCCATCTGATTCACTTCTAATAAGTCCAAAAAAATAAAATTCAGCATCGAGCTTCACCCCTTTACCTGGCAAATGTGTCTCTGGTGGTGGAAAGCGTCTCTTCTTATGCTCTGACTTATTTTTTCATTTGTGGTTTCTTTTTACACATCCTTTCTTTGGCTGCCTGTCCTCAAACGATCTAAGCGGGAGCATCACCTTCAACGTGATTACGCCATCAGGGCAGCAGTGCTACTTCATCCTCTCATCTTAAACTCATCTGACCAGTCGCTGTAGTCATTTTACTATCACCAGAGTGGTTATACAAGACAGGACAGGCTAGGGCTAGTTGAGTTAGCATGCTAACTGAAGTAAAGATCTCTGCATCACAATATGTAGAGGTCTTAGACATATCATCAAAATGGTGATTCTTTACGCTATGTTAATGATTCAATAAAAAATACATATTGCTCCTTTAAAAGGCCAAATGACAAAAATGTCCTCACTGCCCATTTCCTCACTACAGTCCAATCTACGGTTTTACTTTCTTAAAGTTTTTTTTTTTCTGTGATGTCACAAAAACACACATTTGCCTATGTATGCTGGGGCAGAGTCAATTTGCAATTTTATTCCTAAAGGCCCTGTCTGTTTAATCCTAAGACATAAAAAGCGGTGGGAAAAGGGGAATTTAGAAAAGAATCATGAATAAATTAGCTCCGTGATTGGTCCTCAGGGTAAAATGAGAGAGAGAGGAGGGGGGCGGAATGTAGCATATGGGCCCTTTAATGCACGAAACCGCACTGTAATGAATGGGTAAGCTAGCGGAAAGCTGTCCGGGCGTGACTCTGCAGGGCTATTAGCTCTTTAATGCATCAGTACAGCCCTGAGCCTGGCTGTGAACCTGCTCTGGGGGTCTAATAGAGGCTTTTTTATTTTTGGATCGTGACATTCTCGCTTGCCCTTTCCGCGTCCTGTAGCGCATGTGAGACCGGCTCGTAGCCCGCTCGCCTGGTCGCTGTTCCCCGGATTGAGAAACATGGACTGACTGGGAGGCAGGACGCATCGACGACGACCGACAACACTGATGCATCAAGGTACGGTTCTCACCACGATCACCATTACTTAACAGTGGGTCTACTGTATTAGCAGGTCCAATAATAATACCGGAACCGGCCGAATAGCCCTGCCGTGTGGTCGGAACCTTCCGGTCCACCTTGAATAATACAGCAGGTACCTTCTGGCGGAACTGCTGCAGCATTTAAAATAAAAACATGTGAAAATATAAACAGAGGCCATTTTTCAGACTCCTGAGTGAATTAGGTCATCGCTCTCTAATAGATATGGTCACCGGACGCATCGCCAGCTGATATCGTTATGATATCGTACATGTCCTTATTTTCATAACCTCACGTCATGCCCGTGCATATGCAATACCGAACTAGCCCGTATTCTGTACGCGGTCTAGTGCCCTTCATAATAACTCATTCTGAATTGGGAATGGAGAGGATAGTGCCTGTTTGTATTCGTTCAGTGACCTGCAATATACAAATGGGCCGCGTGGGGGCGCCCAAGTCCGTTTCGCTGGGTGCAGACCTACTAGGTTTACCAATGCTGTCAACAAGTTTGTTTGACTCCACTGGAGGACAAGTGTCTTCACTCGTGGGTGTTTATCGGGTGGGACAACATTGAAAGCTTTCACAATATAACATATATCACAATAATTACAAACTATATCAGGCTGGAGCCTTTCAGTTTACACTAACAATTTCAGTTTACACTAACAATTGAATTTCCCTCTGGGATCAATAAAGTATCTATCTATCTATCTATCTATCTATCTATCTATCTATCTATCTATCTATCTATCTATCTATCTATCTATCTATCTATCTATCTAACAGGGTTAAAGGAGGGGTTTGCTGAAAAGTCAGATTTGCATTTCCGTTTACCCCAGATGTTGTGGTCGATCAACCAAGCCAGGACCTGATAATAATACCCCTAATGTCTCCCGAAATAGCAAGACAATGGTTATCTCAATAATTTGGGATTGACAGTTAAGCCTGTTATGATCTTATAATAGCTGCTTGTGCATTAAAGGAGCAGTGTGTAAAATGTATGGGGGGTATTTTGACAGAAATTGAAGCTAATATGAAAAGCTAGGTTTTCATTAGTGTATAATGTGCATGTGTAACTACAAGCTGTGTTTTTGTTAGCTTGGAACAAGGCCTTCCTCTCTACAAAGAAGCAGAGTGTCTTCAAGCCCAGGCTGGCATGTAGAGTTGTGATGTTGCTACAGTAGCCCAGGATGGGCAAACCCCTGGCTGAGAGGGATTTTTCACATTTTTCAGTTTTACGTTGGAGCTGCAGCTTGAATTTAATTATATGTCGTGTTTCATATTTGTATCACCACCTAATGTCCTACTGTAGTGCACGCGTATTGGTAGCTCCATAAATAAATATCCAGGTAGTTTATTTTAATAGCTTAAATCTTTGTGTCAGGAATGCTAGCAGGAGCCTATGAGGGTGAGGTCAGCTTCTTATTCACCAGCTTCTTGTTCTAATTTTTCAGTTCCACCTTAAATGGTGCAGAAGTTATAGTTATATGTTTTGAAGTCAGCTGATGGGGGAAGCAGTGAAATTAAACTGAGTTTGTAATAAATCAAGATTAAAAGAACTGTGAAACATTGTTCTAATGATATGACCGTGCTAACTAGGACCGATTAATGGGTAGAACAAATTACTAAAGAACCGGTTCTGTAGAACCAGAACACAAATTCTCACAAATGGTAATAAAACGTATCATTTACCACAAAAAAAGACCACTTGAAAAAGAATGGAGGTTGAATCCTTGTGGCCAGAGAAGCGAAACCATTATTATTATTATTATTATTATTATTATTATTATTATTATTATTATTATTATTATTATTACTACTACTACTACTAATAATAATATAATTCATATAATTAATAATAACTACAACTATGATATTTATTATTAATTAACTAAAATAATAAGAATAAACAACAACAACAATAATAATAACAATAATAATGATCATTATTTTTATTAACTTAGTAATAAATAATAATTTACAACAACAGCAATAATAGTAATACTACTAATAATAACAACAATAACAGTAATGTTTATTATAATTAACTAACTAATTAATAATAATATTTAACAACAACAAAACAACAATAATAATAATTATTATTATTTATATCAATAATAATAATTATTTCTAACAGTAATGATAATAATTATTGTAATTATAATTATTATTATTGCTGCTAAAATTATTATTATTACGGTTAAAATGATTATTATTGGTTTTTTTTATTATTATTATTGATATTACTGTTAAAATTATTATTCTTTGTCAGTGGTTAAGAATAAACATGGTACGGTCTATGAAGGCATATGTTGGTATTACATGATGTTTTTAACAAAGTATTAAATGTTAATGAAGCTGGTGTTAATTACAGGCTGGCATTATGAAGTCCTATGCTGGGGGCTTCTTCCCCCTTTAGTGACCCTTCAGCCCTTAAATGGGGTAAAAATGGCAACGACGTCGCTTAATGTACTCACCTCTGCTGTTCCACAGGGCAGTTCACTGACTGGAGCCCCGTTTCCCTGGAGAACCTGTGAAACCTTCGCCATCATGACCAAAACGGACGAGATTCCCGACTGGGTCGGAGCGCAGGAGTTCTACGACAAGTATGACCCAAAGGAGATTCTCGGAAGGTAGCGCTGACCTGTGTGCTTGACAGGACTTCATTAAAACTCCTACTGCAGTAGATACCAGCTGTAAAGAGCAGCTAGACTGTCCTTAAGGCTTAGATTTTCTAGAAGAGCCCAGGATGCTTTGAAGCCTGGTATATTTTTATAAAACAGATTTAATTTATTTCTACAAGATCATTTTCCAAACTCTCGTTATCCCTCCAAATTAAAGAATGGTTTTCATAACTGTGCCTTTAAGACTCAGATAAGTAAATGAGCAGTCCAGCGTGAAACACAGCCTGAATCGGCGGGGCTAAGCTGTTGCAGACCAAGATCAAGATGGACAATAAGAAGGCCAACCAAAAACAAGAGGGCAAAAGACTGAAGAGTACGTGAGAAACAAGCATGGGCAGAATCAGAGTGACAGCCAGGGGTAGCTCAGAAGAACGCTCAGTAATGGCACCGTGTGGCAACAATACGCAGTGGGTGCGTGTGAACCAGGAGCCTATTAGCACCAGACTAAACGAGATGCAGGTGTGAATAATCAATACTCTGGTAATGACGAATGAGGACATGGGGTGCGGTTGGGCGATGAGAGACATGTGACTAAGACAGCCTCCGGTGGTGGGTTCTGGGAGTTGGAGTTCGGGAGATCAGAGAGAGGGGGCGAGCCCGGAAGCGTGACAGTGTCGTAAGCAAGGACGGGCCTTATCTCTGTACCTGACTGGCCCAACAGCCACGAATGTGGACATTCAGTGGGCAGTGCTTCCTCCATGAGTCACTGGCAGACGACTGTACAACAGTTGTGTGTTAGAGAGAGTGGCAATACTCCTCAACGAGTCAGTGTGTAAGAGTGGCTGTACTCCTCAACGAGTCAGTGCATGAGAGAGAGGCAAAACTCCTCAACGAGCCAGTGTGTGAGAGTGGCTGTACTCCTCAACGAGTCAGTGTGAGAGAGAGAGCCAGTACTCCTCAACGAGTCAGTGTGAGAGAGGCAATACTCCTCAACGACCCAGTGTGAGAGAGAGAGGCAGTACTCCTCAACGAGTCAGTGTGAGAGAGAGTGGCAATACTCCTCAACGAGTCAGTGTAAGAGAGAGAGGCAATACTCCTCAACGAGTCAGTGTGAGAGAGAGAGGCAATACTCCTCAGGGAGCCAATGTAAGAGAGGCAATACTCCTCAATGAGCCAGTTTGAGAGAGAGTGGCAGTACTCCTCAACGAGCTAGTGTGAGAGAGAGAGGCAGTTCTCCTCAACGAGTCAGTGTGATAGAGAGGCAGTACTCCTCAGTGAACCAGTGTGAGAGAGGCAATACTCCTCAACGAGCCAGTGTGAGAGAGAGAGGCAGTACTCCTCAGTGAGCCAGTGTGAGAGAGGCAATACTCCTCAACGAGTCAGTGTGAGAGAGAGAGGCAATACTCCTCAGGGAGCCAGTGTAAGAGAGGCAATACTCCTCAATGAGCCAGTGTGAGAGAGAGTGGCAGTACTCCTCAACGAGTCAGTGTGATAGAGAGGCAATACTCCTCAACGAGTCAGTGTGAGAGAGGAGTATTTGTTCAGACCAGATGAGGAACAGGTGTGTGTGATTAGCGGATCTGGAAAACGGAACAGGATTGGAGGACTGTAGAGAAGTGACAGTGACGTCATTGAGTGGTGGGTTATGGGAAGTGTAGTCCGGGAGATTGAAGGTGAGAGGTGAACCAGCAGGTGCGACACAGGTGTGACATGTACAATGAACATGTGTATATTATTCCAACCACAAGTTCTTCATTTTGGCCGCATGGGTCTGCCGGTCTGAGTGGCCATTACATGCTACATAGCCTTGAACTGACCCGGTTTGTTGATGTTCTAAGTGTAGTGTAACACACTCCTCCACAGGGAGTACACTGCTGCACACGCTGACGCACCACTGCTGTTCCTTTACTGGATTAAAATCCTGGGAAGAAGTTATGACACGTTTCGTAACGAATGATGGATTAGGCAAAGAAATCTGCAGTGTGAAAGTTCAAGTGCCGTCATTCGCTCGTCACTCTCGGGAGGGTTCCTGGCTTGGTTTACGTAATCCACGTGTGTCTCCTCTTGTTGCTCACTATCACGTGAGAATGTTTAGCCCAGCAGTTCAAACACCAGGCGCTTCACAACGGATTGGTCAGCCCTGGGCCGTTTACATAACAACCTGATCCCAGCGGATGCCTGCAGTGGGGTGCGAGAGAAAGGCCACCGCGTCCACTCGTCAGGTCACCACGTTTTAGGAGAGTGCTCGGCGGCTGCTTGCATAAAGCATCTTAAAGAGCCCGTATCAGGGAAAAAGGTTCACTGTGTAAACACTGCTAGCAGCGTTCAAAAGTATTCACTCCCCCAGTCCATGCATAAACACCATGCTGTAAAAACAACCTGCGTTGAGTTTGTTGCTTTGGTGATGTCACAAAACTCAACACGCAGCTACATACGGTATATACGGCTATTCTGCCCATTCTAGCCCCGCCCACACATGCCGAAGTTGCAGGAAGAGTTGTCTACATGATAAGGTTATACATACTTTAGGTTACCTACAGAAATACCGTTAGCTCATAGCTTTAGCTCATGTTAGCCTAGTGCATGTGTACGTCATGGTAACCAGGAGTATCATGTCCTCATGAATTAGATTTTTGAACGTTGCTATAAAAACCCTAAGGGCATTAACTTCAACAGCAAAAGGGAAACTCCACCCACTTCCAGATTTCTGTCTAAATGTTTAAGACGTGAGCGAAGTCATGCCGAGTGGTTTGGTGTTAGATGCTCCGTTCTAGAGAAGCGTATAGAGCCAGAACTGTTCACAAGGGTGATGATAGGAACCAGACCTCCACCTTTAACCTCCACCCTCACAGAAAGTTGTTACCTGAAGGGTTATGTATACGCCGCCTGATGGCTTTGATGTTATTTTGGGATGGTTTGGTTTTGGAAAGACTTTGGCCCTAAGAATCCATTCCTGGTGGAGGGATACATGCAGGGCGCTGTGAGGCAAAATAGTCCCTATAGAAAGCTCTCCAACTATTTTATCATCATCAGCATTGCAGTCTGATTACATCCAAGAGGAGTAGGTTGTAGAGAGCAGAGTGGGGGTTCTAGATAGCAGATAAACTGGCTATATGTGTCACTCGTGTAAAGCCGGTTCTCAGTCACAGTGTGGTTTAATGGCATCCCTTTGTGATCCCTACAGTGAGTGAATAGTCGATCTGTCCTCTCGTTCATGCGGTTCTACTCTGAAGTGGACGTAGCTTCCTAAAAAGTCCCTCTGGTGTAGTAAGAGCTACACATGTCAGTGGGTTAACTATTTACTCTCTGACGCATGGCTTTCATAACATCCCGGACACTGAGATTTTATAAACGCGAGGCCGACTGAACGCACCTCAGTGTGACTGTTGACTGTCTGTTTCTGCTGCTGCTTGCAATACACTTAAACCTCCACACCTTCTTTAAGGTAAGGCATAGTGGAATTTATTAATGTTAAGTGAATTAATGTTACATTAATAAACATTTATTATTTTGAGGGCTATGATTTGATCTATTTAAAGCCAAGACTTTGGATTTAGATAGCAATAAGATAAATATATACACTCATGATCATATGAACAGTTGCACCCAGAAGGAGGTGTGGGATTGCGGGTGTGTTGGGAAGGAAGATAAAGGTGACCAGGATCAATAACTGATGATAAATTTAGACTGATATGATCAATATTTATTGAGCTACACATACAGAAGTCTGACTCTCAGTATGGCGGAGTTGGGCCGTCGTGTTTGCTAACCCAACACGCCAGACGTCTCGGTACGGAGCTGTAGAGGTTCCTAATGGTGTCCTGTGATAATCCATCCCATGCAGCTTGAACATCCTCACACAGTTCCTGCAGATGGTGCGGTAGGGGCGTAGTGGAGGGTCACCAGGTCTTCTGGATCTTAGTGCTGACCACGGTGCCTCCACACACGGATTCGTTGTTCGTCTCCACCAAGACTAAAGCGGGACTCGTCACTGAAGATGACCCGCTGCCATTCTGAGTTACTCCATGACAGTCTGGTACGACACCACTGCAGTCTTTGGTGACGGTGACGTGGTGTTAAGGACAGTCGTGGTAACGATCTGTGTGCATGTAGTCCTGTGTGGTGCAGCCTTACAATGGTGCTGGCACTAACAGGATGACTCATGGAGGACACCACTGCTCGCTGGATGTCTGCAGTCGTGGCTGTTGGGTCAGTCAGGTACAGAGATAAGGCCTGGCATTGCTTACGTCACATGCCCAGCTCAGCATGAAACTTGAACCAGTGGCATGCCTCATAAGGTCAAACCTACCCACCAAGTTTCAGTCCTGCCGGTTGATTCCTTCTGTGTGCAGCTATTTGTGCAGCAAAGTGTACAGCATCATCATCTATAGGGTACTTTCTATTGGGCAGTGTTGGTCCTGAAACCTAGGCTTACCTAAATTCCCATTAAACCGTAATCTCTAAATGTATAATTATGAAAGTAGTTCTTTAAAAATTGCATTTCTTTTAAATGGAAGTGCAAAATTTTCACATTATATTGAAACACAAAGAGAGAGAGTCCACATGCTTCTTTTATCCTTGCCCCTGCGTTTCAGAGCAGGACTTCCCATGGTCCCTCATGGTGACATGGTCAGATCATGTGCCTCGAAGTTTGAAGATCAGTGTAGCGTGTGTAATGATTGATTACATGTACTTTACTATTGCGCATGCGCGCTTAGCTGTAGCGCTCTGCGCGGGACGAAGGAGCTAGTTGTAGCCTAGCCTCCCATCTGATGTACCTGCTCCTAAGCTACTCCGGACAGTAATGGTGAGATGGGTGGTTACTTGGGCCAATAAACGCCATTTCTACCCCGCATGGAGTGTGTCCCGGGACTCCGTGTATTTCCGTGTCTGGCTCCTGCACCGCACATTTTCGACCATTACACGTGGAAAACCTGTCACTACAGAACCCTTTGGTACAGTTTGGGCAGTGATATGAATGTTTTAAGTATAGAAAATGCAATCTTCAATCATCTGTTTAAATAAAATAGACTTTAGTAAGTTATAGGGACACACAGAGAGGACAGATTTCAGTCCAGGTTCCATTAAAGGCAATATAAATTTTCAACTCGACCTTTTGGCTTTCAACCAGTTCAGCTGAATGATCTGTTTACACCTCAGATTGTTAATATTATTATGTGTAAACGTGTATCTTTTCACTATGTGGATGTTTTATATACCCTGCACATTTTCAGATGGTGGATAGTAGACTGATCAAGGTTTCTTAAACATTCTCCATTTCTCCTTCTGTTTGTTTGCAGGGGGGTCAGCAGCGTGGTTCGACGCTGTGTGGATAAGCGCACCACCCAGGAATACGCAGTGAAGATCATAGACATTACCCCGTCTGATAAAATGACACCTGCAGAGATCGAGGAGATCAGAGAGGCCACAAAGAAGGAGATCGACATCCTCAAGAAAGTGTATGGCCAGGAAAACATCAGTAAGCATCTGCACTCCAAATACCAGAGAGGAGACTGTAGGACAAAGACTGAGAACAGATTCTAGGGCAAAGACTGAAAGGCAACTGTAGGACACAGAGATTAGAATGTATGGCAAAGGCTGAGAGCAGATTGTTAGACAAAGACCTAGAAGACACTGTAGGCCAAACTCTGAAAGCCTTCAGCAGGGCAAAGACTGAGGGCAGACTGCAAGACAAAGACTGAGAAGAGACTGTAAGACAGACTCTGAAAACCATCAGCAGGACAAAGACTGAGGGCAAAGACTGAGAGTGGATTGTAGGACACAGAGATAAGAATGTATAGCAAAGACTGAAAGCTGATTGTACGACAAAGACCTATAAGAGACTGTAGGACAAACTCTGAAAGCTGTCTGCAGGACAAAGACTGAGGGCAGACTGCAGGACAAAGACTGAGGGCAGCCTGTAGGACAAAGACTTAGAGTAGAATGCAAGACAAAGACTGAAAAGAGACTGTAGGACAAACTCTGAAAGTCATCTGTGGGACAAAGACGAAGAGCAGTCTGCAGGACAAAGACTAAGAGCAGATTGTGAGACAAAGCCTGAGAAGAGACTGTAAGACAGACTCTGAAAACCATCAGCAGGACAAAGACTGAGAAGAGACTGTAAGACAGACTCTGAAAACCATCAGCAGGACAAAGACTGAGGGCAAAGACTGAGAGTGGACTGTAGGAAACAGAGTCTTAGAGTAGATTGCAAGACAAAGACTGAGAACAGACTGTAGGACAAACTCTTAAAAGTCATCTGCAGGACAAAGACGAAGAGCAGATTGTTGGGCAATGACTGAACGCAAGCTGTAGGACAAAGACTGAGAGTGGACTGTAGGACGCAGAGATAAGAATGCAAGGCAATGACTGAGAGCAGATTGTAAGACAAAGACCAATAAGAGACTGTAGGACAAACTCTGAAAGCTATCTGCAGAATAAAGAGTGAGGGCAGACTGCAGGACAAAGGCTGAGGGCAGCCTGTAGGACAAAGACTTAGAGCAGATTGCAAGACAAAGACTGAGAAGAGACTGTAGGACAAACTCTGAAAGTCATCTGCAAGGCAAAGACTAAGAGCAGATTGTGAGACAAAGCCTGAGAAGAGACAGTAGGACAAACCCTAAAAGCCGTCTGCAGGACAAAGACTAAGAGCAGACTGCAGGACAAAGACTAAGAGCAGACTGCAGGACAAAGACTAAGAGCAGACTGCAGGACAAAGACTAAGAGCAGATTGTTGGGCAATGACTGAACACAAGCTGTAGGACAAAGACTGAGAGTGGACTGTAGGACACAGAGATAAGAATGTAGGACAAAGACTTAGAGTAGATTGCAAGACAAAGCCTGAGAAGAGCTTATAGGACAAACTCTGGAAGCTATCTGCAGGACAAAGACTAAGAGCAGACTGCAGGGCAAAGCCTCAAGGTGGATTGTGGACAAGAACAGAGGGCAGACTGTAGAATTAAGACTCACAGCAGACTGCATGTTTATGGTTGCTTTAAACATGCGCATTGTTTCCGCAGTTCAGCTGAAGGACTGCTACGAGACGAAGGCCTTCTTCTTTCTGGTCTTTGACTTGTAAGTACATTTATATTCACCAATCAGTTAAGAATGTTTTCAGTGATATACACTTTTTGGAGATACACGAATCAAATAACTCAAATATGACACAACTCTACATTAAGATGTAGAAGATTTTATAAAGACGGTTGATATAATGAAGCTGCAGAACATCAGTAATTAAGTTCTAAACAAAATGTAACACCAGGAACCTCACATCTGACCATCTATAAAGAAAAGAAAAACCACTTCACCAAAGACTGCAGTGGAGGCGTACCGTGGTCAGTCACTTCAGTGACGGCTTTAGTCTTGGTGGTGTCTGTGTGTGGAGGCACCGTCCAGCACCGAGATGAGCTGGTTGCCCCTCCACCTCCACCCCTACCGCACCATCTGCAGGAACTGTGTGAGGATGTTCAAGCTGCATGGGATGGATTATCACAAGACACCATTAGGAACCTCGACAGCTCCATACCGAGACGTCTGGCGTGTTGGGTTAGCAAACACGGCGGCCCGACACCATACTGAGAGACAGACTTCTGTATGTGTAGCTCAATAAATATTGATCATATCAGTCTAAATTTATCATCAGTTATTGATCCTGGTCACCTTTATCCTCCTTCCCAACAGCACCGCACTCCCGCACCTCCTTCTGGGTGTAGCTATTCGTTTGATGATGAGTGTTTATGTATATATGCGGTTTTTGAAAGCACTCTTCAAAGTTATAGCCTAGTGTATATAACCATCTCTTTGTATTTGACCAGGATGAAGAAAGGAGAGCTGTTTGACTATCTCACTGAAAAGGTCACACTGAGTGAGAAGGAGACCAGGTTGGATTCACCTCCATCACCTCCATCACCTCTAACACAGTCTGCCTTAGTGGTGCCTCAAATGCCAATGCACATATGGGTAAGCCCTCTTCTTCTGTTTCCAGGAAGATCATGCGTGCTCTGCTAGAAGTGGTACACTACCTGCACTCCCAGAACATCGTCCACAGAGACCTGAAGCCTGAGAATATCCTGTTGGATGACAACATGAACATCAAACTGACCGACTTTGGCTTCGCTGTGCAGATCGCACCAGGACAAAAGCTCAACGGTAAATACCGCACGTCCCTCATAGATGTCTGTAGGACGTTAGTGTGCAGGTAATGTGTGTGTTAATGCTGTGTAAAAGTTCAGACTGCCCTGTTCACCTGCGACTTCAGCTACTTTGAATGTGTCACGGTAGAAATCCGCTGACCAATAGAATAGGAGCATTAGCATGGGAGCCTAAGGTCGGGCTAGAAGGGTGTAGAGCCTCCCAGCATTGGGCTGGGAACAGTGGACCTGGGCCTTCTGGAGTGATGGAGCGCCAACCAGCGCCTTTGGGATGAGTTGGAGTGATTCAGAGCTGATCATCCAACATCAGTACCTGACCTCAATTAAATCCTCACAGCAATGTTCCAGCATGTAGTGTTCCCAGATGCACATACTGCCCATTAATACCCATTGAGGAGCAGTGGTGTCTACAGACTCGACGACGGTCGACACTTGTATTATCCTGCCCATCACCGGTTGCCAGGTTACTGACGTCATTATCTTTATTGTTAACTGAGAAATGGATGTAGATAATTCCGATGTTCTAGCTGCGCTAGCTGTGTTAGCTCACACGTTAGCAACACGTTTCCAGTTCAGTATTAGACTGCAGCGCCACTTGCTGGTGGAAAAAACTGCCAGATTAAAAAAGAAGTGTATTTAATGTTACACCAGGAGTGGTTAGCTTTGGTCAGGGCTGCTGGGAGACCTACTCTAGATATATGTTCCTCTTCAGCTCAGAAAGGTTAAAGTGCAACTGGACACTTGAGGAGCTGCTCGCTGGTAGAGCTGCTTGTTCTGACCTTTTACTGGGAACAGGGTGAAGCCTTTGGGACAGAGTTCACTCAGTCCGGTTTCTTGTTGATGTGTTGTGTTGAGGAGTGGAGTTATACATTTAAAACAATAAATATGATATTGTTTTGCTTCTTTGAATAATAATTTATCATCTGTTTGGTTCCATGTTAATGATAATCGGAGTCATAAAGCTAAAAATGATTATTAATGATTTGTTGTTCTGCCTTTTCTTGTAAAATTAATTATTATATTCTATTATTATTATTAGGCAGTTATAATTATGAATGACTTCAACTGTCTTCTAATCAGTTCTTTAATTATTGTTTGTTGTTTATTGACTGGGAGTGTAGAAGTGTGTGGAACTCCAGGCTACCTGGCTCCAGAGATCATTGAGTGCTCGATGGATCCTCATCATGTGGGATATGGCACTGCAGTGGACATGTAAGAGATACTGTGGAACCATTCAGTTGCGTAACTACTAACCCTGTGACCTCTTTATTTACAGCTCTGTACAGTGTGTTTGAGTGCTACCTAAAAATAACTTATATTCACTAGTTAAAAAATACAAACATATATATATATATATATATATATATATATATATTATTATGAACTGAATTTCCAAAGTGTACTAATATATCATCGCTGTCCAAAGAAAAACATTGTTGATTTTTACTTTTATGCCTCATTTGGTCACATGAGCTACTTTTTACACTGTGTGGGAATCTCATGAAGAATGGACCGACAGAAATGTCCCAAAACTGCTTGGTAAGACGTCTGGTTCCATTGACTTCCATTCAAATTCAATGAGGTTTTTGGGCTCTCCTGTAAAGTTGGCATTTTGGAGAGGCCTGTTTTTCTTTGGACAGCGACGATATATATATATATATATATACAGGGGTTGGACAATGAAACTGAAACACCTGTCATTTTAGTGTGGGAGGTCTCATGGCTCAATTGGACCAGCCTGGTGGCCAATCTTCATTAACTGCACATTGCACCAGTAAGAGCAGAGTGTGAAGGTTCAGTTAGCAGGTAAGAGCACAGTTCTGCTCAAAATACTGCAATGCACACAGCATTATGGGACATACCAGAGTTCAAAAGAGGACAGACTGTTGGTGCACGTCTTGCTGGCGCATCTGTGACCAAGACAGCAAGTCTTTGTGATGTATCAAGAGCCACGGTATCCAGGGTAATGTCAGCATACCACCAAGAAGGACGAACCTCCACCAGCATCACGTAGTGACCTGGCCACTATCCTGCAAGAAGAATGGCTTAAACTTCCTCTGACCACTGTGCAGGACGCAGTATATGTCATTCCCAAGACCAACTGACGCTGTATTGGCCGCAAAAGGAGGCCCTACACCATACTAATAAATGACTGTGGTCTAAAACCAGGTGTTTCAGTTTCATTGTCCAACCCCTGTACATATATATTCCACTCACACTGAAGTTAGAATTTTGGCTTGGCTTGGTTGTCGAATGAGGATAGCCAGAACGGCACTCATTTGCATATGTCAGTTTTAAAGTCACAGTAGGAAAGACAGCCTGATTAGGGGATAAAGAGAGGATGGAAAATGATCGTTATGGTAGAAATGAGCTGTGATTGTTTTTGTTTTACTGTATTTATGTTTAATAGTATTTATTCAAATGTCATATTGTAGCACAAACGTCCACACAGCAAAAGGAAACACCACCATGCAGCCCATGTAATGCAGCCATGCATACAGACTCTGTGTTCATCAGTGTTGGCTGTTGTTATGAATAGCAGTGTAAGAGCAGCTTTGTTTTTGGTGCCTAGTTTTTAGTGAGGGGACTGATGATGATTGGTTGGACGTGTATCGCCTTATCAAATTACAAGAAAGAAAGAAGAAAGAATAAACAGGTCACTGTAAAACGATATAATGTTCCCACAGCTGGAGCGCAGGAGTGATCATGTACACACTGCTGGCTGGATCTCCACCCTTCTGGCACAGAAAGCAGATGCTGATGCTGCGGATGATCCTGGCAGGGAATTACCAGTTCACGTCGCCGGAGTGGGATGACCGCTCAGACACCGTCAAAGACCTGGTATGGCATGCACAACTGTTAGAGCGGAACTGGATGTTTGAGGTTTAGCATCTGCGAACTGTTTACATAGCTTTGGAATCGTAGCCACACATGGTTCATCTGCGCACCAACATGAGAAACTTGGGGCTACATGTGGGTGGGGGTGGGGGCGTGGCATAGTGGGAGGAAACGTGAAACATGAAAAAGCAGGGTGCACTAATGCGCTCGTCAGTCGATGTCCAGGCCTACTGTTAGCCCCAAGGTCATTAGCCTGACATGGCAACTCTGAGCTAGTAATAAAGGCAGCTGTTTGGGGTTTCCGTCGTTTACACTCACGACAGCACAGCTGGAGTAAGAGCGATGTGGAAACACATGTATTCTCCACTGAGCAGCGCAACTCATGTCCACAGCTATACAACGATCTGGGGCCTGCACTGCAACATCTAACTGATACAGGGTTCATGACTGAATTTCAGCTTCAGGAAACCTATTTAACACAGCCACAGTAAACATTCTCTGCCAAGGTTTAGAGACTTTTGTCGTTACCCCACAGTAGCATGAACATGGAGGTAAGGAGCTACGTCTCAGCCATTATGGCAGCACCTACTACACTCATCAAAAGATAAGCTGCACCCAGAAGGAGGTGTGGGAGTGCAGTGCTGTTGGGAAGAAAGATAAAGGTGACCAGGATCAATAACTGATGATACATTTAGACTGATATGGAGAATATTTATTGAGCTACACATACAGAAGTCTGTCTCTCAGTAGGGCGCCGGGTGCTGTTTGCTAACCCAACATGCCAGACGTCTCGACATGGAGTTGTAGAGGTTCCTAATGGTGTCCTGTGATAACCCATCCCATGCAGCCTGTAGTCTTGCGTCGTGTAGCCGTCTGCCAGTGGTGCTGGCACTAACAGGCTCATGGAGGACATCAATGTTCACTAGATGTCCTCAATCGTGGCTGTTGGGTCAGTCAGGTACAGCGATAAGGCCCGTCCTTGCTTACATCACATGCGCAGCTGAGCCTGAAACTTAAATCATTGGCATGTCTCCCAATGTCAAACCTACCCACCAAGTTATCCGTTTGTGGATTCCTTCTGGGTACAGCTATTTTTGATATGTTTGTATAGATTTTTTCGATACAACATTTGGCCCATATATTGCTAACTTGGGGCAGCTAGGTGGTTTTCTTTGGCATATCTATTAGAGCCAGGTTTATTGATGTCACGCTGGGGTGGAGGATGAGGAGGCAGGATGTAGGTGCAAGTATTTAATGAAGTCAAAACAAAACCAAAGAAAGCAGCAAACTGAGGTGACTAGGAACAGGATTACAAAACAAACAGCCAAGGAGACAAACCATCAACATGGAGACAAAACACCAAGCAACCACACAGGGGACAACGCGGAACACCTGGGAAGGGGCGGCGCTACAAACACGGGACATGGAGGGTGGAGACAGGAGGGGCACATGATCAAAACAGACAGACTCACATGGGACAAGACAACAAAGGTCACATGACCTAAACAGCACATGGACAGGCAGACAGAAACAAATCCAGGGAAGACAGACGAACATGAACTGGACAGGGCAGAATGTGACAATTGACCCAGACTGAGCTTAATCCTAAAACAAGACGGGCCCTGGCTTGGTTTGCATATCACTCCTAATGCATATAGCAGTACTGTTGTGTCTGATTCACTCATACCAGTTCAGCACACACTAACACATCCGTGTATGTGCTCTATATATTTATTTATGATTTATATGTTTAAATGCTTGCAGATTTCCAGAATGTTGGTGGTGACTCCGGAGCAGCGCTGCACCGCCGCAGAGGCATTAAACCACCCATTCTTCCAGCAGTACGTGGTTGCGGAGGTGCGACATTTCAGCCCGTACAAGAAGTTCAAGGTGAGCTTCATTCTCCCAGTTACAAACACCTTGGAGCAGCCAAAACAGGACAGTCGCTTCAGTTCGTATAGGCATTCCGAGGAATCTAGAGCAGGAAATAAAAACAACAGCACTGGAATTCTACATCGTAATAACAGTAGGCTATATGTTAGAGAAATGTCCCTGAATGTTTCCGGAGCTTTCACTTAGCCAGTTAAAAGGGATAATCATGTTTAATGTATTTGAGGAAACATGTTTAAATCCAAAATATTCCAAAAACAATCATAAGTAATGTCGCAGACATCAGGCAGCATATTAATATGCATTTACAGTAGGTTAAATGGGGATGGTAAAACTGTTGTAGGCTGAATGGGCGGGCCTGAACTGCTATAAGCTGAACAGGTAGGGCTAACTTGTAGGCTGAAGGGGCGGAGCTGAACTGCTATAGCCTGAATACGTAGGGTTAACTTGTAGGCTGAAAGGGTGGGGCTAAACTGCTATAGCCTGAATAGATAGGGTTAACTTGTAGGCTGAAAGGGTGGGATGTAACTGCTATAGCCTGAATAGGTAGGGTTAACTTGTAGGCTGAAAGGGTGGGGCTAAACTGCTATAGGTTGAATAGATAGGGTTAACTTGTGGGCTGAAAGGGTGGAGCTAAACTGCTATAAGCTGAATAGGTAGGGTTAACTTGTAGGCTGAAAGGGTGGGATGACACTGCTATAGCCTGAATAGGTAGGGTTAACTTGTAGGCTGAAAGGGTGGGGCTGAACTGCTATAGGCTGAATAGGTAGGGTTAACTTGTAGGCTGAAAGGGTGGGGCTAAACTGCTATAGCCTGAATAGGTAGGGTTAACTTGTAGGCTGAAAGGGTGGGGTGAAACTGCTATAGGCTGAATAGGTAGGGTTAACTTGTAGGCTGAAAGGGTGGGGTGAAACTGCTATAGGCTGAATAGGTAGGGTTAACTTGTAGGCTGAAAGGGTGGGGTGAAACTGCTATAGGCTGAATAGGTGGGGTTAACTTGTAGGCTGAAAGGTTGGGGTGAAACTTCTATAGGCTGAATAGGTAGGGTTAACTTGTAGGCTGATAGGGTGGGGTGAAACTGCTATAGGCTGAGTAGGTAGGGTTAACTTGTAGGCTGAAAGGGTGGGGTGAAACTGCTATAGGCTGAATAGGTGGGGTTAACTTGTAGGCTGAAAGGTTGGGGTGAAACTTCTATAGGCTGAGTAGGTAGGGTTAACTTGTAGGCTGAAAGGGCGGGGCTGAACTGCTATAGCCTGAATAGATAGGGTTAACTTGTAGGCTGAAAGGGTGGAGATAAACTGCTATAAGCTGAATAGGTACGGTTAACTTGTAAGCTAAAAGGGTGGGGTGAAACTGCTATAGGCTGAATAGGTATGGTTAACTTGTAAGCTGAAAGGGTGGAGCTGAACTGCTATAGGCTGAATAGGTAGGGCTAACTTGTAAGCTGAAAGGGTGGAGCTGAACTGCTATAGGCCGAGTAGGTAGGGTTAACTTGTAGGCTGAAAGGGTGGGGTGAAACTGCTATAGGCCGAGTAGGTAGGGTTAACTTGTAGGCTGAAAGGGTGGGGCTGAACTGCTACAGGCTGAATAGGTAGGGTTAACTTGTAAGCATCAAGGGTGGTGTAGCTCAGCAGATAACACCACCACCTGCCAGGGAGACACTACCACATGTTGGCGACAGGGGTTCAAATGCTGGTCTGGGTGTCTATGCAGTGCTACACCAATAAGAGTCCCTGGGCAAGACTCCTAACACTACATTGGCCTACGAGTAATGTGATTAACCTTGTATGTCGCTCTGAATAAGAGTGTCACCCAAATTCCGTAAATATAAATGGGCATGGCTAATACACTCATCATCAAAAAATAGTTGTACTCAGAAGGAAGTGCGGGATAGCAGTGCTGTTCAGTAGGAAGATAAACTTTACCAGGAACAGTCAATTAGTATAGCATCGGTATTGCATCGGGCTGATGCCACCAAGACTAAAGCGGGACTCGTCACTGAAGATGACCCACTGCCATTCTGAGTTACTCCATGACAGTCTGGTACGACACCACTGCAGTCTTTGGTGATGCTGACGTCGTGGTGTTAAGGACAGTCGTGGTTACGGTCTGTGTGCATGTGGCCTGCGTGGTGCAGCCGTCTGCCAGTGGTGCTGCACTAACAGGATGACTCATGGAGGACACCACTGCTCAGTGAATGTCCCCACTGGTGGCTGTTGGGTCAGTCAAGAAGAGCGATAAGGCCCCGTCCTTGCTTATGTCGCATGGACGGCCCAACGAGACACTTGAGTCATTGGCATGTCTCATGATGTCAAACCTACCCACCAAGTTTCATTCCTCTCGGTTGATTCCTTCGGTGTGCAGCTCCTACCAGTTTTTTGATGATATGTATGGTATAATATGGATAATACGATACGATATGATGTATCATATTTTTCCTGCATTGAATGACATTTAAGAAACACTGGTGGTGTTGTATGTTAGTATTCCTTTCTAATATCATATTGCAATTTCCACACATCAAAAACTGAGCAGATTGTTAATCTATTACATGCACTCTACCGGCCAGTAATGCAACTGGAGAGTAACAGAGGCTGCATGCGCTGCGTGTGCTCAGATTGCGATCAGATTTGTCCAAACACAGCTCTGCCGGATCATCTCTGATCACTATGCTCATTCTCTTTCTCAGGTCATCAGTATTACAGTCCTGGCATCCATGCGCATTTACTGCAACTACCGGCGTGCCAAGCCTGTTACCAAGGAGGTGATCAAGAGCGATCCTTACGCAGTGAAACCCATTCGCAAGCTCATTGACGCCTGCGCCTTCAGGATCTACGGACACTGGGTGAAAAAGGGCCAGACGCAGAACAGAGCTGCCCTGTTTGAGAACACTCCAAAGGCCATCCTGCTCTCCATAGCTGCCGAGGCAGACGACTCTGCGCTCCGAACATGGTAGAGGGGAGCCTGCAGAAACTAATGACGAGGGAAAACAAGAGCAGAGGTGGACCAAGCTTCTGTACAGACGCTCCTGCTAAGTATGACTTACAAGCAGAAGTATTCTATGGGTGGTCATACTTGAGTTTTAGGTTCACTCAGCTGTTAAAGTTATCCTGATAAATCATTTGTATCGAGGAGGTTGATGTGGCTGCACACATGAAGAGCTAGCTCAGGTTTTTACAAGGTCTGCTAGACAAACAGCGGTAACTCACAGGACCCTGACATAAGGTACTGTATGGTACGGTGGCCAAGAAGTTAAATCAACATTTCAGAAAACAAAATTACCAAAATAAAAACAAAATTTACAAACAAAAAGATTACATTTTCAGAAAACAAAATTACAAAAGCAAAAAACAAATTTACAAGACGGACAAGCACTTCCTATCTGTTACACAGACCCTTTCCATCAGAATTTGTTAAATTGTAGTTTGTAAAAAAAATTCGGTACTGGTAAAAGTGTTTCACGTCTCGTAAATTTATTTTTACTTTTGTAATTTTCTTTTCTGAAATATTTCAGAATATTTATTTACAGAATTTTTATTTTGGTAAATTTCTTTTTTTGTTGTAATTTTGTTTTCTGAAATTAATTCATTATTTAATTTAATCAATTAATTTGTTTTGCACTTCTCGGCCAGCGCTGAAGGGGCACATTTCTACGCCCCAAACAATAGTGGGTAGTGCTGTCGCCTCACTGAAGAAGATAAAGAAGGGTCAGGGGTTTGAATGTGCTGTATGCTAAATGGGTGAGGCTAAACTGCTGTAGGCTGAATGGGTGGGGCTAAACTCCTGAATAGGTGAGCCTAGCCCCCTGTAGGCTAAACTGGTGCGGCAAGATGTTTGGGAGTTCATTCATTCAGAATAGGCTGTTTAGTTTGCGTCTATGACTAACTATTAAAATAATTAATAACAATAATAATAATATAATAACCCTTAAGATGGAGAAAGAAATATGTGTATATACATACAGTATATATGTGTGTGTGTATATATATATACAGGGGTTGAACAATGAAACTGAAACACCTGGTTTTAGACCACAGTCATTTATTAGTATGGTGTAGGGCCTCCTTTTGCGGCCAATACAGCGTCAGTTGGTCTTGGGAATGACATATACTGCGTCCTGCACAGTGGTCAGAGGGAGTTTAAGCCATTCTTCTCTTGCAGGATAGTGGGCCAGGTCACTACGTGATGCTGGTGGAGGTTCGTCCTTCTTGGGTGGTATGCTGACATTACCCTGGGATACCGTGGCTCTTGAATACATCACAAAGACTTGCTGTCTTGGTCAACAGATGCGCCAGCAAGACGTGCATCACACAATCTGTCCTCTTTTTGAGCTCTGGTATGTCACCCATAATGTTGTGTGCATTGCAGTATTTTGAGCAGAACTGTGCTCTTACCTGCTAACTGAGCCTTCACACTCTGCTCTTACTGGTGCAATGTGCAGTTAATGAAGATTGGCCACCAGGCTGGTCTAATTTAGCCATGAGACCTCCCACACTAAAATGACAGGTGTTTCAGTTTCATTGTCCAACCCCTGTATATACACATAAGAAATTGAACTGCAAGAGCCCAACGAGTACCAACAGGCTGACAGCTTTAACTCAAGTAAACAATGCAGACAGAGTAATTCTACTTCCAGAGGCAGTACAGAAGTTTAGTGCTTGGTCCACCGCTGAACCCGACTGTGATTAAGAAGAACAGTTCCTTCCCAAACAGCCTGTGTTGCTCTGTTACATGGCAAAACTGTGTCTTTTTTTAAATATATATATAGTTTTGCTGATATTTATGTTATTTATTCAAAAGTAAACAAAGAAACCTACACCAAAACTGTAAAAGTAAAATAAAGCAAAATAATCTACTTTAATATGGTGGATATGAAAGAGTAGCAATCAGGATATCCTCATTTCAGTTCTAGAACACATTGGTGTGCAAATGTTTAAGCACCCCTGTTTAAATCACATGCTTCATTGATATTCTGAAACGTAAATATGGTGCAAGTTAAACATCAGTGCACACATTTCTATTCATTTCTATCAAAAATACACTCATCGTCAAAAACCCAGCTGCAGAAATAGCTGCACCCAGAAGGAATCATCCTGGTAGTGCCAGCCCCATTGGCCGATGGCTGCACAATGCAGGACTACAGCACTTCGTATCTTCCTTCTAACCATCACTGGATTCCAACACTTCCAGCTGGGTGCAATATTATTTTGAAGATGAGGGTAAAAAATTGAGCCATAACATTTACAAACATTTCATATTTAAATAACGTCACTTCAGTACAGAAGCAGTAACGACGTGTTAACGCATTTACGTATGTACACTACAAAAACCTATCTATGGAATTTGACCAGGTGCCCCCAAACTTATGCATACATAAGTATGATTTACAGAACAGACAGAAATCTGATTGGCTGAGCCATCACCTTTTACCTTTATGTTGCATAGCAACAATAGCCTACTGTTAACAAACTACATTAGTGGAAGAGTAGCTTTTTGTGTGATTAATATTATTAATAATTAATGACGTTATTTATTGAACATTGGTGTATGTTATCATATCGTATTTTGTTGGTTTCTCAAAGCAGCAGGCCACTTGTGGTCATGTGTTTAGTCATTTTGAAATGGCACTTTAGGCCAAAAAGCCTTCAGTACTCTGGATTCAATAAAACAGATGACGCTGATAAAGGACTGATGTGAACTGACATTACAGCCGCTATTAATAAAGAGAATCCAACAACCTAATGTGTTGCTTTATTAGATTTCAATAAGATAAGCAAGACATACCTAAGTGTCGTAGATCATTGCAACAGGGGGAAATCACGCGCCAAGCATGCGCAGCCATGCATTAAACACAGATAAACCAATTAGGAACTAGGGAGTGTATAGATAGCGACAGGAGAACCAATAGGAGTGGACTACACCCTAAGAGGGAAGGGACTGAATTTACTATAAAAAATATACATTTTAAACGTGAGTCAGACTGCATGCGGTACAGCCTCGTGTGCACATGTAGTCTCCACAGCTCTGCAGACCTGTGAATAAACTACTTATATTCCACTGACTGTCTCCTGACTGCTCTCTCTCCACATCAACGAGCTCGCTGAGGCGGCGGATAAAGCCGACCTCAACAGTTTTGGTGACCCCGACGTGATGTGGTAGAGATCAGAAAAGGAGGACAATTCGAAAGTAATAACCTCGGCACTGAAAACAGAGAAAGGACACGTGCGCACAACAAAATAAGGTAAGCAGAGCCTGTTTTACCAAAATCTGCATATTGAACATTTCTAAAATTTCGTCCTTAATCTGTAAAAGTGCTCGAAGGTCCAAAATTTTGGAATATAAGTATGATAATTGTGTTTGTATGAAATAATACAATTAAAAGACGTAAGTGCAAATGGATAGGTAGAATAGGGAAAAGTAGCTGACTATCCTCGGGTTCGTGGTTGGCCCCCCTGAACATCTGACGAGGTGTCAGTGCGTCCGGCGTGACGGTAAACTGGGTTGGAGTCCCGGGGGGTGAGGATCCCCAAAGTTATGGGTTTGAGTCCCTGGGGTTATAGAGTTCCCCTAAATTATAATACTGGAAATTACGAGTTTGGGTTGGAGTCCCTGGGGTTATAGTCCCCTAAATGGGTTTGAGTCCCTGGGGTAGAGGTCCCCTAAATTATAATACTCGAAATTACGAGTTTGGGTTGGAGTCCCTGGGGTTATAGTCCCCTAAATGGGTTTGAGTCCCTGGGGTAGAGGTCCCCTAAATTAGAATACTCGAAATTACGAGTTTGGGTTGGAGTCCCTGGGGTTATAGTCCCCTAAATGGGTTTGAGTCCCTGGGGTAGAGGTCCCCTAAATTATAATACTCGAAATTACGAGTTTGGGTTGGAGTCCCTGGGGTTATAGTCCCCTAAATGGGTTTGAGTCCCTGGGGTAGAGGTCCCCTAAATTATAATACTCGAAATTACGAGTTTGGGTTGGAGTCCCTGGGGTTACAGTCCCCAAAATGGGTTTGAGTCCCTGGGTTCATAGTCCCCTAAAGTAGAATAGTCAGAAGACTAAGAGGAGGGTGAAAGACCCGCGGCAAGGAATAGCCTCCGCAAAGAAGTCAGCATTAGAATAAGGATCTAGGCTTATGCTTGGGCAGGGTAAGAAGCAAGCAATATTTCGGTCTGTAATGCGTCTCTGGTACCATGTATTAACGTCTTCTGTGTGTTTCTCTGTGTGTCTGTGTAAATCTGTGTGAGTTTTGGGTGTGAGCTAAGGGGAGCGGGTGGTCAGTGACTCTGAGGTGTCAGAAAAGACGCGAGGTTAAGTTAAATAGTGTCTTGACTGAAACAACAGACAGAGGAAACCTAACGGTGCCAACGTAATCTGTCTGTGTGGTGGAAACCTAACGGTGTCAACACAAACCACATGTTGAAGTCAATTGGGACGATTAATAGGGTCTTGGACCATATTGACCGTCTGGCTGTTACGATTGAAATAGTCTTTTAAGGTCGGCCACTTCTAAGTGACCGGTTGGCCTCTGCTCTGACCCTTCAGTGTTGAGAATAGGTTAGAAAAAATGGACGGGGAATTCGACAGGGAAATAGATGATGGGGGTTGGGGTCGCCCAGGTAAAAGACCATGGGTGACATTCAGGGTGCAGTTAGATAACATTCTGCAAGCAGCGGGAGCAGTGTGCGATAGAAAGGATAAAACTAAAAAGTTAGCGGATATAAAAATAAAAGTGGAACAACTGGTGAAGCGTAAAGGTAAGGGGATGGAGGATAGAGGTTCCTTAGGCGGCTGGTTATGGGAAAAGGAAAAAGAGCATAAGGTGAGAACAGGGGAACTGGAAGAGCAGATTCAACAGGCAGGTCTCCTCCAGAAGCCAAAATTAAAAAAGAAGGCGGAAGCCCAGGAGGAGGAGCGTCGGGGATGGTCAGAACTGGCGGTCTTATGGCAGAGTGTGAGACACCTCCATTCAGAGGGCAATGACAAAAAGGAAGAAGCAACTCAGGTAAGTGCACCAGGCACCCGATCATTCCCACCTCCATATGCGCCTCCGGTAGAGCCCACACCAGGCGTCTATCCCACTCTGTGTGTTAATAGTGGAATTTTACAGATAGGACCAGAAGAAGGGGAGGCAATGGATGTAGCTAGTTGTAGTGGAAGCTCTGCGGTGTCAGTACGATTAGAACATATTCCTCGGCCCGCACCACATGTGAATAAACAGAATACGGAGGGACAGGGAGAGATAGCTCCGTTCAGCCTCCGGCAGGAGAGAGAGAAACGGCGTCAGGTGAAAGAGGAAGAGAGACGACAGGATGAGGAAACAGAAAAACAGTTGCGGGAAATAGATAGATAGCAGGAAGTAGATAGCAGGAGGAGCAGGAAACCAGACGTAGCGGGGGAAAGAAAGTGGATGATTTACGGAATTCGAGAGACAGTTGTGAGGCTCCAGGAACAGCAACGTTCAGGGGAACCGGTAACTGGGAGGGCGAACAACAAGAGGTGGATGTAAACTTCCACCTACAGGGAGATTGGATGGAGAACGACACAGAAAGGGATATAGGCATCCTGGGAGAGAGAATAGACGAAGAACTAAGAAAACTGAATGAGCAATTAACAAAGAGCATTGAAAGGACACAGCGCAGGGCCGATGCAGTGGCCCGACAGGTTGAGCTCAGACGGTCAGAAAGATTACAGGAGAAGCATAGTCGGAACACACGTCACATGCAGGCCCCTCTGCTGACAGTTGCTAGTGGTCAGGACCGCTACAAACCGTTCACCATCGGAGATGTGCAAGCCATAGTGGACAAACTTCCCCCGGTGGTGGAAGGAGGAAGCTTGTGGCTCGATAAGTTGGACTCCCTGACAGCCGGACACAGACTAGCATTAGGCGATTTCAGAGCAGTGGCAGCTAGGTGCATGACTGGTAGTGACCTGAGAGAAATAGAGACTGACGCTCAGACTACGACTGATGGCGACGAAGACCCGTTCACACGACATAGCACAAACATTGGAAGGGCAATGCGCGAGAAATTTCCATTACCTAATGCAGCAGTCATGCCCAAGATAAGATGGGACCCGAAACAGAACCCCAGGGAATTTGTAAACACTAGTAAAGAACAATGGGTTAAGCACACAGGATGTCACCCCGGTAAGCCAGGATCGCAGCGGGAATGGTTTAGACAGGCGGTGTTAGAGGGAGTTCCTGAAGACGTCAAAACCATCATGCGTAATAACCCTGATATGCATGGCTGTGAGGCACACATTTGGGAGAAACATTTGATACACCATTTGACAGCAGCGCAGGATAAAACGCACCAGGAGCAACGAGAATTAGGCGATCTACAGGCTCAATTACTTAGGCTGCAGTTAGGTGAGGCAAGACAAAAGGTTAATGACAAAAAACAAATGGTCAAGGGTGAGCCTCAGAAGGTCATGGTGGCAACTGAGCCACAGCCTCAGACTCCAGATTTGTATCCGGTGCCCCCATGGGTGCCGCAACCTCCACCGTATCCGTTTGGACGAGGAGGCTATGTGTGTGGGGGATATCAGAGAGGCAGGGCCGGTCAAGGGGGATGGGGATCCAGAGGTAGCACAGGACGAGGTGGGTACGGAGGTCCGTCAGTCTGCTACATCTGCAATGACCCAAATCACTGGGCTCGAGATTGTCCTCAACAGCGCAGGTTGCAGAGGGGAAGAGGCGGACCAACCCGGGGCAGTGGACGAGGTCAGAACCCTCACCCTCAAGCGCCCTATCCTCAGGGTGGGGGCACGCAGTTTCCAATCTGGGAAGAAGGCGGCGCCTTGTACACCCAGCAATACGACTGACACGCCCCACAGAGCAGCCCCGACAACACCCCAACGGCAGAACCGGTGTTGTCACTGACGGTTGAGGACCAATCTCTGCCATTCCTTGTGGACACAGGCGCCACTGTGTCCACACTCAGACTTGCACCTAAAGACTCTTTGTCATCTCGATGTATCATATTGATGGGCTTATTTGGAGGTACTTACAAATCTGGTGGGTCGCGACCTTATCATCAAGCTGGGAGGTACCATACTGTGCTTCTATGACGGTCTAGAAGTTAGGCTCCCTGATGGCACCCGGCTACCCTGCAACGGTGGGCCGAGATATGGTGGGCAGTGCCTGATCCAGCCTGTCACTGAGCAGTATGCGGACATTTACTGGGGTCTCTTGCTACCGGAGACCACAGCACATCAAGGTATCCTATCGGCCTACCTCCAATGGCAGCCCTGGATATCTCAGCTCCACCCGTTGCTCTCGCCTCCTGATCCTCCCCATGTCACGCTATTTTAAGATTGTAGTCAAGTGGAGTGGTACCAAGAACAATTTCAGGAACAATTAGAAGGTCATGCCATTCTACCTAGATGTCTCTGGAACAGAATTGTGCACTAACAGTGTTCTGTTCCAGAGAAAACAGGAATTGCAGCACTAACAATTCGGGGTGACCTAGATGTCTCAGAAAAGGGGGAGATAGGATAGTACTGATGTATGTAAGTGTAATGCTAGACAACATGGAAAAACGCCACCCCGCCTGCACACAACATGTAGCAGGGGTGGCCAAACTGATTCAAAAAACAGCACACATTGTAATGGCACACCAACTGCATGTATTAACAACACACAGCGTGGTAGCATATGTAAACTCGCAAACATTCACATTAACCGCGCTCAGACAGCGAAAACTGAGCAAAATCCTCGAAGCGCCAAATTTGATTTTTACACACGAAGGGATTAACATGGCAGAGCATATAGGAACGGGGGAACCACATGAATGTGTCGAACGAGTAAGAAAAGAAGAAAAGGTAAGACCAGACTTACAGACGGAAAAGATCCCAGGGGCCAGAGATCTCTATACAGATGGCTGCTGTTACCGACATGACCGAGAGGGACTGATAGCAGCCTATGCAGTGGTTGAACAGACTACAGACGGACTGACCACATTACGAGCTGAGAGACTCTCAGGCCAGCAATCAGCACAAAGAGCGGAGGTATTAGCAGTAATAGCCGCTCTCCAGGAAGGAAAAGGTCAGGACGTAAATGTATATACTGATTCAGCATATGCAGTCAATGCAGTACACATAGAGCTCAAGCAATGGCTAAGGACAGGTTTCTTAACAGCAGGGAACAAACCAATCAAGCATGAAGCCGAAATGAAGCAGTTGGCAGAGGCACTCCTTCTGCCTAATAAGGTAGCGGTGATTAAGTGTAGAGGACATGAAAAACATTATTCAGAGACCAAAACGGGCAACGACGCGGCGGATGCCGCGGCGAAAGCAGTAGCCGGCTATCAGGCGCAATTAGTAGTGGCATATGCGGAAACTGAAACTGAGACGGACATGTCGCGCTTAATCGCAGAACAACAGAAAGCCTCGCCTCAAGAAAAAACACTATGGAAAGCGAGAGGTAGTACAGAAGTGGAAGGGTTATGGCGAGGACCGGATGGTAGGCCTTTACTTCCACCGGGAGTCAGGCAGACAGCAATACAGGAGGCGCATGGAGTGGGACATGTGGGGGTGGTCCAAATGATGAAAAATCTGGAACACTGGTGGCACCCGTATTTGAAAGACATGGTTAGACACTATGTGAGTAGTTGCGAACAATGTAATCAATACAACGCCAGACCGACAGTGAAGCCACACCCCGGCCGTTTCCCTCTAGAGACCAGACCAGGTAAGGAGATCATAATTGACTACACGGATATGATAACTCCAGTGAGAGGGTACAGATATCTGTTGATGTGCGTAGACGCATATACAGGGTGGCCAGAGGCCTACCCAACTAAAAAGGAAGACAGTAAGTCTGTGATAAAGTTCTTGGTTAATCAGTACATCCCCCGACACGGGTTTCCAGAAAAGGTTAGGTCAGATAATGGGACACATTTCAAAAACCAAGATCTACAAAGGGTCGAGGAAATGTTGGGGTTACAACATAAGTTTGGTACAGTATATCACCCACAGTCCCAGGGAAAGGTGGAGCGAATGAATCAAACGGTAAAAAACAAATTGGCAAAAATCTGTGCACAGACCAAAATGAATTGGCTCGATGCGTTACCACTAGCCTTAATGTCCATAAGGAGCTCCATAAATCAGAACACTCGATTTACCCCCCATGAACTACAAACAGGGCGACCATTTCCCGGTCCCCACTCTCGGTTGCCAGGAGGCTTAGACCCTAAGGCAGAACTAACACATAAAATGTATAACCATGAACTGCAAAGTCTCGTTACAGCATTTGCAGAACAGGTGGGGGACCACAAAGGAGGAGAAGGGGCCAGCAAAGTACCTACGGCGGAGTGGGTGCTCCTGAAGGTCCTTAAACGAAAGTGGTCGGAACCCAGGTGGACGGGACCGTATCAGGTGACGGAGAGGACGTCCCACGCGGTCCGGCTGAAAGGAAAGGGAGACACCTGGTACCACTGGAGCCAGTGCACGGCTGCGGAGGCTCCAACACGATCGCTGGAGGAAACACACGGGGATCTGTGTACAACGGAGGAGACACCGGCTGGTGTCGAAGAAAAGCCCACCGACCAACAAGGGGCAGAATAATCCCCTGGTGGCAAAAGGGGGTGAGGTAGTCTAACCAAGCCCGACGAGAAGGCGGTGAAATTAGCGCGCCTCTCCTACAAGTAGCGTGCCAAGCTACCAACGCAAGCGTCGGATCAAGATCCCCGGACAGATGACCAACGCTCAGCTGGGGGCTTGTATTGTGTTTTGGGTTATTGTTCTGTGTACATTTTTGTGGAGCTTATATAAATTAGGGTCCACGGGGACCACGCGTGTGTAAGATAAGGAAATGTTCGTTGAAACTACATACTTATGCTTAACGCCGGGACGGATCAACACAATTGACTGGGAAGGTTGAAAGCTACTCGGGGGTTAGCCCCGCCTCGGGTTCACCAGAGAGATTAGTGTGTTGTTATAGAAGGCATAGCTTGCTATTGTTTGTATAAAAGCAGAGAATAAGCAGAGAATGAGGTGGTACGGAAGCTGGACAGTACTGGCCATACTGGGCCTGCTTTCTGTGGTGATCGTCGCATTAAGATGCCTGGGTCTAGATAATTGTAGGGGCGAGCTTGAGCACACCTTAACACATACGCATTTAGGGTTTGTATTGTTATCGATTACTAAGGGTGTGTGCTTTAGGACTGTGGTTTCTGCTCCAGACAGGGGCAGTGTAAACGCCCGCTACGGCCAAGACATGCCCACATGGGTCTGTTTTACGAATGTCGCTTTTCATGCTGGTTTACAGTGTTGATCTCTTAGTAGAGATCAAAAGGGGGAATTGTGGGTACCTATATACTTATATCCACTGCTTGTTAGACTTATATCTGTTGCTTGTCGAAACATAAAACTAACATGGACGGGAAGTGCCTGAGGTCACCAAACGGTCAGAGTAAGTGATGTATAGGAGAACGCTAAGTGCCCGAGGTCACCAACTGTTAAAGAGGTCACCATCTGTTAAAGTGAGTGTTAAGATAAGATAAGCAAGACATACCTAAGTGTCGTAGATCATTGCAACAGGGGGAAATCACGCGCCAAGCATGCGCAGCCATGCATTAAACACAGATAAACCAATTAGGAACTAGGGAGTGTATAGATAGCGACAGGAGAACCAATAGGAGTGGACTACACCCTAAGAGGGAAGGGACTGAATTTACTATAAAAAATATACATTTTAAACGTGAGTCAGACTGCATGCGGTACAGCCTCGTGTGCACATGTAGTCTCCACAGCTCTGCAGACCTGTGAATAAACTACTTATATTCCACTGACTGTCTCCTGACTGAATAACCTCTGGCACGGCAATGCAACACTTCCATCTGGATGCAACTATTTTTGGTGATTAGTAGAGATCCACTAAACAACACATTCAAATTCCAGTGGCTTCGGTCGAGCGCCCTCTGTCTAGGCCAGTATCGGATCCTCTCCCCCAAAATGTCCGAAGACGATCGGCAATCTCCGGTGCCCCGCCCCACGACCAATGAAAACACCAGAAAGTGCTACACCGGCGAACTGGCCAATCAGCGCAGTCTGCGGTGAGCCCAGGGCTCTTCTGATTGGCTGTCCCTCCTCCTCTCCAGAGCAGGAGGAAATCAGCGGTGGAGAAGCACAGGAACTCTTCATTGATTGTTTTGCACGGTGGAGAAATTGACACGCTGGAGGTTTTAGGGCAGAGAGCGCCGGTGTTTTTGAGACGTAGTGCTGGACATCTGCAAGATTACATTTATAAGTCTACCGGCAGCGTAAAAAGGTAAGCTAAACGCACCGACACAAGTGAACCAGCGGGGTTTAAACATCAGCGTCCACAGATCCTTCGAGCAAGCAGGAGGTCTTGTGTTTTTAGGGAGTGGAAGTGCAACTTTGTGAAAAACCTGCGAGCCCACCAGAGAGCTGAACATTGCAGGGGACGTCCCCTCTCTTTTGAGGCTGATGCAATAACCCGGCCACTTGCTAGTTCGCCTGCTGTACAAGCTTGGGTTGTGACAGTGATTTCATTTAGACTGCACTAGTGATGCAGTAGATAGTAAAAAGCACATGCAGTCCTTAAATCTATTAACACCAGCTCACACGGACGTTCATAGCACTGTGTAACTATCGCGACCTCACGTCCCGGGTGGAAGAAAAAACAAGTGACTCCGGTTCTCCCTTTCTCTCACTGCTTTCAGACTGTTTTGGCTTTCTCGTGACTTGGCAGTCAGTTAGAGAGAGATTCTGGTTTAATGCAATAAGGTGCACGTAGAAGTAAATCCAACTGGGGACCAATTAAAGCTCTACAATCGACCAAAAACGACTTGGTTCCACATATATACATTTATCCTGAGCGCCATACAGTATATACTCAGTCATTCTAAAAGGGTCCCTATCATGGAAATCCTGATTTTCCTGATTTTCTTCACTTTTGTCGGAAATAAAAAAATTTTGCTGCATTATGTAAACAGTGCATGGGAGCAGTATACTAAACAAATAGTCCGGTTTTGAGGTAAAATGTTTGTGATATCATAAAAAAATATTTTGCTAGCGCATATGTCCTCCTGTTCAGCCTACAAAAGTTTGGCCCCTCCCATTCTGATGTTATAGGGGCTGTTTCAGTCCTGACTTCATATCAGCCTTTTAAAAACATAGCCTGATAAAACAAGGTTGATAATAAACAACACACATTTAAAAAAAAAAAAAAAAATTAAAAAAAGACAAATTTTGCTCATATGTCCTCCTTTTCAACATACGGCAGTTTAGCCACGCCCACTAACGCTGACGTTATACGAAATGTTTTAGTCCTGACTTTATATCAGAAACACTCATTGCAAATAAATAAATGAATAAATTAAAAAAAAAAAAAAAAACTGCTAATTTTGCTCATAGGCCCTCATTTCCAGCCTACAGCAGTGTAGCCCCGCCCACTCGCGCTGACGTAATAAGTATTTCCGCCCTTCCTTTACACCTAGCCTTAAGGGCTGATAATAGGTCAGGTAAGCAATGTGAATGACAGATGCTCCTAACACTCCATGTAACATCAGCACGATATGTAATATACCATAATAATAATATGACAATTAATATTTATTAATATTTTTAATACAATAATTGATAATTACACAATGAAAAAAAATGTTAACTGAGGGAACACTGAATAACTGAATAGCGTTTCAAAACACGAAAGTAAGCTTTTATTTCGTCCTTGATTTTGAATCATAAATGATATGATTGACACAAACATTAAAAAGGCATCTGGTGGCTAAAGTGAGGCCAATTACGAAAAAAACAACGGCAGAGGAACCGAGGTTTATTAGGTTCTGTTCTTTCCTGGTCTGAGATAAAATGGTGTGGCTGAATCGAGGAATAAAACAGAAGGGGTAATTAAAAACCAAACGTGATTCACTAAACTAGAGCTTTCTCTCTTTCCTCACAAACGAGTGCCGCTACTTTATAGCCACCCATAGCTGACACCATGCTGCCCAATGCCAATTAGGGGCTCAAGAGGTATAAAGCCTCCCCAGCACTGGGCTGTGGAGGAGTGGAACTGCATTCTCTGGGGTGATGGAGCTTCATCCAGTACCTTTGGGATGAGCTGGAGTGATCCAGAACTGATCCTCCGACATCAGAACCATAGTTATCACTGGTACCGTTCTTATTGCTGAATGCCTTCGGTTCCTCACAGCTTTCGTCCTGCATTTGGTGTGAGCCTGTTACTGCAAACTCTGTCTGAACACCCTTCGCTAATATGCACAGGTCTATGGGGATAAAACCTTTCAGGTGTGCTGAAACCACTTTGTGTCTTGGCAGGAGACACTCCACAATGACGACGTTAGCAGAGACGAAAGAAATGTTCCGGTGTGCGGACGCTGTCTGCTTCGATGTGGACAGCACGGTGATACGGGAGGAGGGCATCGATGAGCTCGCCAAGTTCTGTGGAGTCGGTGATGCAGTGACAGAGATGTAAGGCTGCTTTACAGTGAGTCTGTTTACATGCACACCGACCATACAGCAGTGACTCGGTTATTCAGGTGGGCATGTAAACAGCACACTCTGATTTCTCAGATCGGATTAAGGGCATTATTGGGTTTTAGAGATCCAGTAGGTTCAGGTTATGGTTATAGTGATGGTACGTCATATCCTGTCTCTTGTATGTGCTGGTGACCTTGATGAAATTCCTACTGGAATAAGATAAGCACTTTATTAAACACTGGTATGAATTATTTATAAACCTAAGCATTAACAATCATCTGCTGATGCCGACTTGTAAACATACACAGCCGTGAGTAGATTTTGTTAGGCTACATGCAGTTATCTGTTGATAAAGACTGTCTGTTGTCCTCAGGACTCGTAAGGCCATGGGCGGCTCAGTGACATTCAAAACAGCTTTGACCGAACGCCTGTCCATCATAAAGTGCTCCAGGGAACAAGTCAACAAACTGATAACAGACCACCCTCCCCAGCTGACTCCAGGTATTAAGTAAGTTGGTGCTGATTCAGTCTCTTAATATGGTCACCTTATACCTCCACCCGCTGGCCACTTTATTAGAAACGCTCACCTTATACTTCCACCCGCTGGCCACTTTATTAGAAACACCCACCTTATACTTCCACCCACTGGCCACTTTATTAGAAACGCCCACCTTATACTTCCACCCCCTGGCCACTTTATTAGAAACACCTACCTTATACATACACCCACTGGCCACTTTATTAGAAACACCTACCTTATACTTCCACCCGCTGGCCACTTTATTAGAAATGCCTACATTATACTTCCACCCGCTGGCCACTTTATTAGAAACACCAACCTTTTACTTCCACCCACTGGCCACTTTATTAGAAACACCTACCTTATACTTCCACCCGCTGGCCACTTTATTAGAAACGCCTACATTATACTTCCACCCGCAGGCCACTTTATTAGAAACGCCTACATTATACTTCCACCCGCTGGCCACTTTATTAGAAATGCCTACATTATACTTACACCCGCAGGCCACTTTATTAGAAACACCAACCTTTTACTTCCACCCACTGGCCACTTTATTAGAAACACCAACCTTTTCCTTCCACCCACTGGCCACTTTATTAGAAACACCTACATTATACTTCCACCCGCTGGCCACTTTATTAGAAACGCCTACCTTATACTTCCACCCACTGGCCACTTTATTAGAAACACACGCCTTATACTTCCACCCACTGGCCACTTTATTAGAAACGCCTACCTTATACTTCCACCCACTGGCCACTTTATTAGAAACACACACCTTATACTTCCACCCGCTGGCCACTTTATTAGAAACACTAGGCATATATGTAGCTCTGCTGTATAGGGTGCTGTACAGTTACAGACTGTAGTTCATCTGTTGTACAGTGAATCAGCCCGCCCTGCTAGCCTATTTATCATTGGTCGGTTTCTGACCAGTGATGAAGGACCAGAGAATGTCAAGTTCAAACTCTACAACAGATGAGCTTCAGGCTCTAACTGTACACCAACAAGGCGGAGTTTTCTGATAAAGACACTGGTGTATGTTAAACTGAGGTTCTACCACGCGTTTTCATCTCTGTGTGATCGTCGGTGTCTGCAGGGAGCTCGTGGAGAGGCTTCATCAGCGTAATGTAAAGGTCTTCCTCATCTCTGGAGGATTCCGCTGTATCGTGGAGCACGTGGCAGCTCAGCTGGGCATTCCTCTAGACCACGTCTACGCCAACCGCTTGAAATTTTACTTCAACGGTAAGAAAGCCAACCATGTCAGATATGCAGATCTGCACGATACCAATTGAACCTTTCCCAACTTCCCAACATACCAATACTGATATGAATTTGTCTTTATGTGATATTATTATTGATATTTATAATATTACTTTATTATTTCTTCTATTTATTTCCATTTTTGTTCTTTAATTGGCAAAAGGGTGTCGCCCTCAGTGAACTGTGAGCTGAAATTTGCTTGGTTATTGAAAGTTTGATTCTTTATTTAAACATTTTATATGTTTTAAAATGAGAAATCTATTATTATTGTTCCTATGGTAACAGTACATACGGTTACTGGGTAACATTTTACTGTAGGGAACTGTTCATAAGACTACACACACCTACATACACTTGTCATGACAGTTGACATAGCCCTACGTAAATGTTTAGAAATGCTTATTCCCATAGGCGTCCTGTGTCATAAAGGGAATTGATCAAAATGTATCTCTCTTTATGGAATAAGCTTTTATAAGCATTTATGTAGAGTTATGTCAGCTGTCATGACAACTGTTACGTAGGTGTCCTGTAGCCTTATGAACAGTACCCCTCAGTCAAGTGTCCCTATATAATCAGGTGCCCTGCTTGTGTTAGCCCAGTACCTGTACTGGGTATCAAATCAGTGCCACTGGCCTGTATATGTTAGATATATACGTAAAGCTGTGAGTAATAATGGACTGATGGATAACGGAGCTCTTCTGTTAACAGGAGAATACGCAGGCTTCGATGAGACTCAGCCTACAGCGGAGTCCGGAGGCAAAGGCAAAGTGATCAGCTTGCTGAAGGAGAAGTACGGCTTTGAAAAAGTGGTGATGATCGGAGATGGTGCTACAGACCTCGAGGCCTGCCCCCCTGCCGTGAGTGTTCCTGCATGGTTAATCGTTTTGGACTAACAGCGTCTTGATGTTAGGCACAATACAAATGCAGGGGTAAATATCTGAACTGCTTGATTTGCAGGTAAAACATGCCACTCATAATCAGTATCATAAATAATGCCAGTGTCCAAAATAAACAGGCAACATCAATGCTTAATGCAGCTCTTGCACCTGTCCAGGTGAAAAAGCCTTTGGCTCTCGTTCTCCTGGTTCACACCTGCAGAAATTGTGGCATGTCCCTTGAAGTTAATAAAGTTTTTAGTTGGCAAGTTTTTCTGTAGGTCACTCGAGGTCATCTTACGGTGGGTAAGGGACATTGGAATGAGGTGGCGCTCATCATGGTCAGTAGAGAGTGGGTTTGGCCCTCTGCCAGTCTGTAGCTGTGTTGTCCTGTGTGTTTGCTGCTGGACCTTGTTGTTATGAACCAGACGCTCACTGTATCTGCTAGTAAAGCTAGAACCCAACCTTCGGTTCCTCACTGAGAACCTGCTGTACATGTGGAGATGCTGGTTTAAGAAGAAAGTGGAGTGGTCTCTTATATATTTCCATATATATATACATACACACACAGTGTCATATATTGTGCTTCATAACACACCATTCATTTTTAATGGGGGACCGGTCGGCATTGCAGATTTTACCATATGGCCATTTTTGCCTACATGTCACCAGATTCCTTGAATTACATGGCCATTAAATATGCCTACACTGAACTGGGGTCATCAAAATACCCCCTCCAGACCAGCAGGACTCCAGGTCCAGAGGCCGCAGTTTTAGTAAGCTGTCATTTTACTTTTGCCCATATGCACATATATGTCAGTAGTTTCCCCGGATTTATGGTGATTCATAGCGATTATCTATCTATATCACTAAATCTGCCTAACTTGAATCAGTCGGGTTATATATAGCACACAAGAGACGTTATTCCAATCCTCACCAAAATCAATTACATTAGGACAACCGTAGAGAGATGAGATACCGACAATAGCTCAAGCTGCAATTGGTTCCCATTCCGTCAGAGAGGAGAGAAGACTTATAGCAGTGATTTCCAGAGCGAGAGAGATAGGCTTTCGATCGTAGATTCGGTACAATGAACAACACTGTATTTTTTATTTCTTTCCCTAAGCTTTCCCCTGGCTATTTTTCCAGGGTAACAGTTGGTCGGATCTCGGTGCTGTGTAAAACCCAGTGAAGGCTGGCGTTGTCCCGCTCTCGAGCCACGCTAATAACAAAAGTGAAGGAGAAGTCGTCTTGGTACGTCACAAGCTTTGGAGAGCTGCTAAAGGAGCTTGAGAAGATTTAGTGAATTTAGCTCTTTGCACATTGTGAATCGTTTCACTGTTTCACCAGCTTCGTGCCTTTCTGCTCATTTTTTTATTTTTTACTTATTGCACAGTTTTTATTTTATTTTATTTTAACCTCTCTTGGTAACAGTGTTCAAACGAAACGCTACAGTAACTACACTACAGTGTTTACAGCGCAGTAGAAGGCACAATGCTAGAACGCTAATCTGTTCAATAACTAATGTGAAGTCGCACAAATCGTTCCTAGTTTTTATGTCTTGTCCTTAGTGTTTTTATAATGGTAACGCTTTATTAGATGAATCTAAAATGACTGTCATTTCTTTCTTTTTTTAAATGTATATTCCTTTTTTTGTTTTAAAGAGGCATATCTTTTAAAGAGACCTTCTAATTATGGTGCTTACCCGACCAGAGAGAATAAACCATATTCTAAAGTATACTGATGGTTTGTTTGATTGGTGTCGATGCAAACATGTCACAGTCACATACGGCGAGGGACCAGAAGCATCCTTTTATTGTTTATTGTATCACTTAATGTACGATCACAGCCGAACAGATTTGTCTTGTGTCATTTAATAAATCGCAGAAAAATTCATGCTACAGAAAAGTAAAAACTGACAGTCGTAACAGAGAAAAGCAAAGGCTGAGGTCAGGACTGGGGTCTGTCTCACATTTTCGGGTCACGGCACACCTAACCTGCTCAGATTCCCTCATTTCCTGCATGTATAAATTAGATGGAAATATTAATATGTAAATAGAGTTGTTCCGGTGGTGGTGGAGAACTCTGAGAACTGCACACAGTCACGCTATTATGATGACTTCCTACATCCAACCACGTTCCAGATGCAGGCTAACGCAGGCTCTAATGCCCAAGGACTCATACTGGCACTGCCCTGGTGCGCTTGCCCGAGCAGGGGATTGAACCAAAGTCTACTGGAAGGCTTACACACTATATTTGCAATGGCCACTCGTTCGGGATTTGAACCCAGCACCTTGTGATTCCTAGGAACCTTCTGATTAGCAGGTGAACTCCAGCGTTAGGCTACCTGTAGGCTTATTATAGACCTGGCTAGCCCTGGTTCCCATCACATCCACTGTAAATAAAACGAATTGAGTCTTTATGATGAACCGCTTCATAACAGACCACTCTAAATGCTTCCATCTCCGCCAGCGAACTTTAAAAAGACGGCTGGAACTACCCCTCAGATGAAGCTGGGTTAGTTTTTGTGAAGCTTGTCAGAAAGCGGAATGTGAGACAGAACCCTGAACAATATATAAGCGGATAAATTAATAACGCCTCTAACTGTACAGAACGAGTATTTCTAACTGTTCGTCGGGACCTCTGGTACTAACATGTCCCTCTGTTGGTTTGTATGAATGCGTCTGTTCTTTAGAGGCTAAATCTGGTGCCGTGACCCATTAACGTGTGTGCTACCGATCATGTGACGCCTGTTTGCCGTCTCGTGATGTATAATTATGGTACCCAATGAAGCCTTCAGTTAAAGCGCTCCTGAGAAGGCAACCTGATCGCATATGATTTTTAGCAACGCAGCAGGGATATATGGTGATGGTTCTGGAGAGAGCGGGAATGTGTTTCAGTAGCCATGAACAATTTAGACGCGTCATAAAGTAAGGCGGCGGCGGAATAGGATGAGCCGCGAGGATTGATGAGCATGCGCGGGCCGCGCTGCCGCGAGTCTGGTCCTTTTTCCATTCGTTCGGGATGCTTGATACTACCAGCACATTTGTATTCCTAGAAACCTTATGATTAGCAGCTGTGACACTCACAGCGTTAGGCTACCTGTAGGCTTATTATAGACCTGGCTAGCACTGGTTCCAATCACATCCACTGTAAATAAAACGAATTGAGTCTTTATGATGAACCGCTTCATAACAGACCACTCTAAATGCTTCCATCTCCGCCAGCGAACTTTAAAAAAAGCACTGCTGGAACTACGTTTGCAGTCTGAAGCTGGGTCCCAGGTTTTTGCACAACGTCTTGTCAAGAAGCGGAATAGGTGGAGGTGCAGAAACCCTAGAACAATATATAAGCGGAATAAATTAGCAACGCCTCAAACTGTTACAGAACGAGTATTTTCTAATGTCGTCGGGGACCTACTCTGGTACTAACATGTCCCTCTGTTGGTTTGTATGAATGCGTCTGTTCTTTAGAGGCTAAATCTGGTGCCGTGACCCATTAACGTGTGTGCTACCGATCATGTGACGCCTGTTTGCCGTCTCGTGATGTATAATTATGGTACCCAATGAAGCCTTCAGTTAAAGCGCTCCTGAGAAGGCAACCTGCCTCAAAAGATTTTAGGAACCAGGGGAAATTTCTTTTTGGTGGTCTGGAAAAGCGGAATGTGAGACAGAGCCCTGAACAATATATAAGCGCATAAATTAATAACGCCTCTAACTGTACAGAACAATAACGAACATGGAGTATCGGTACATGCTGGTCTTCCACACGTTCGTAGGCCTGGTTGCTTGATATACAGTACGAGGGATTTAGATTTGTGCCCTGGTAAGTAGTTTAACAGACACAAACAGGTATTTCTAACTGTACCACATGTCCATATGCGGTAGTCTCACTTTGACAGAAAGAAGAAAGCAGCTTGGAGATTATTTATCCCAAATAAATATGAAATATATACATTGATAAATAACATAACCAACTGTTAACATCGAGCACGTTCAAAGTGCGTTTGCAGTTCTGTGCAAAGTCCAGCTTTTTGCCACAACGTCTTGCCAATAATAATAATAGGTGGATGGTGCATATATGACTGGTACAAACGATAATGAGCACCGCTGTGTCTTTAATCTAACTCCTAATGGACCTCTGGTACTAACATGTCCCTCTGTTGGTTTGTATTAATGCATCTGTTCTTTAGAGGCTAAATCTGGTGCCGTGACCCATTAACGTGTGCGCTACCGATCATGTGACGTCTGTTTGCCGTCTCGTGATGTATAATTATGGTACCCAATGAAGCCTTCAGTTAAAGCGCTCCTAAGAAGGCAACCTGCCTCAAAAGGTTTTAGGACCCAGGGGAATCATTTGATGTGTGTGAGTGGTCTAGTGACGTTTATTGTAGTTGGGGTGCTTATGGAGACAAGCGGGATGTTATGCGGGAAATCATGATACGCTTTAGGCAGCGAGAGTAGGATAGCGAAAGGTGTTTTAGGCAGTGAGGGTGATCCGATGTGGATTTGTCATACCATCCTCAGTCTTCGCAGCACTAGCTGGAGGATACATACTGAGATAGATTTAGCGGCGAAGTGCGATGCGTGTCATTGGGGATCATGTGAGGCCTGCTGTAGAGGTCCATGGCTAAATAAGTGGGACTTGGTGGCAGGACAAGAGAGGAGCAGCAGATAACAGCTTAAAAGCACAGAACCTGCATTACACAAACGGCTCGCATTTTTGTTTGGTGGATGGTAAGTTGCATTGTACTGAAATGTGATGAAAGATCATATATAGCATAGTAGTGTGGGAAAAAAAGGGGTTCCTGAAGATCTGCCTTCTGTTTTAAAATTAAAGAGTGTATTATCTAGTTATCAGGGTTGGACAGATATGCTCCAAAGAATGGGCAACGAGTGTTAGCATCCCTGCCGTGTTTCAAACTACTATGATATAAGGAAGTTTGTCCTAAAAATAATTAAAAAGGGGGGGTTTTTACAGTGTACGTTTATTTTTCATGTCTTATACACTATATTGCCAAAAGTATTCAATGATCCTTCCAAATCATTGAATTTAGGTGTTCTAGTCACCTTCATGTCCATAGGTGTATAAAACCAAAGCCACTCTAAACATTTGCAGGGAGGGATGGCTCCGGTACAAGACGTATAGTGAGCGAATGGGTCGCTCTTCAGGACGCTCAGATGAACTCCAGCGTCAGTTTCCTCTGGTACCGCCCCATTTTTAAACACAGTGGTGATTATGGTATGCATACACCCTGTGACTAGATAAGGCAGTGGTGAAATTCCCTCTGCTACTAACTATGCCACAGTCTACTGTTCAGTGGGATTAACAACACAGTGGTAGGGATTGGGAACGAAGGCAAACTCAGCCATGATGTGGTTAGACCAAGGTGTGACAATGACAGAAGCTGTGTTTTGCTTGGTGGGTCAGGCGGATGCTGAGGGTTTTTGCTTGAGTGAGCAGAGTGTCACTCAACTTTCTACAGAGGTCTCATATGACAGACCCGCCAAAATTGAATGGTCCTTCAGGATCAGCTCGAAGGAACAGTGTGTAGAAGCTGGCAAGGGGGGATATGTGGGTGTTTCCATGGCGAGCTAGCTGCACACACGCAAGAACTATGTATCAGCAGCAATGCAGTACAGTGCAGAGCGGGGATAACAGTGGTGTATAGCTGTCCGCCCCTGGACGCTGTGGTAGGTGAGGCGGGGGGAGAAGTTGGTCGAGTGTGTGAACGAGTCTGGGTTTTTTGGCAGGTACCAGGAGAACGGTACTTCGTTTGGACTGCACTGTTGCCGAGTGTCAAAGTTTAGGGGGAGGGGGGGAGTATCGTGGTGGGAGGGGGATGTGCCGATGTCGTGGGCTGCACATCCTTAGTTCCTAGTAAGAGAGACACTCTTAGACTATGTCTTTGCAGCTAGATCCAAGAGAACTCGGACCATTCCAGGCTCCCCCGAACTTTGGGAAAGGAAGGACAGATCTTGGGGACGGCCCCCCTTCGCTGTGTCCAACATGACCAAGCGACACCAGGGCAACAGGAAGACAAGGCTCCATAAATCGACTGATGACTACCAGCGAAGGATGGTGCGGGGTGGTGGGAGTGATAAACTGGGAGGACTGGCGCTGCACAGAGTGCGAGGATTCTCGAGACCTGAGGTGGAGAACACTCGTTGTAGGATTGGATTGTGAGGCGTTTGGGAGGATCTGGAGTGTAGCAGGCCGGCGTCGTTCCTCTGTCCAACGCCATCATGGTGTGTCAGAATGTGCTTCTGGTAGGACTGGAGTTGTTGTGTCAGAGAATTCCCTGAAGCACTATTCCGGACCCTGTAGTTGGAAAGATCTTGTCTCTCTAGACAGGAGACTGGAAGCTGTCTATAGCTGTGTTAGCAGAGTGCGTGGCTGCTCAGATATGCGATCGATGATTAGGTAACGCTCTTACGGATTCTAAGATATGGTATGTCATGCGGTTGGCACTCAAATTCCCTATGCGGTGTTAAAGGGGCAGGCAGCCCCGCGTGAAGGGGTACTTTTGGCAATATGGTGTATATCGTTAGTTATGTTTGTACATGCGAGTAAGTTTGTCTAAATTTTTATACTTGAGCAAATAGTGCATATTTGTCACGATAAACTAGGTTTTAATTGTCATTCCTAATCCAGTAATTGATTAAAATGATTGCAAAGCATCATTACTTCAATCTGCAATATCCACTGGCTAAATTAGCCCAGTGTTAGTTAACTTAACAGCGGATATTATCCTGTAGGTAAATTAAGACCACTGGTTCCAAAACCAGTCTATGACGTATGTTGGCCCAGTGTCACCTTGCCCCCGAACCCCCACCTAAGATCAAACTACCAAAGCATTTCACAACAATGATAAAGAAAGGAAGCTCTGTTTGCTGAAATCATGTGGTCACTCTGATGCACATCTCGATGCACCGTTTCGAAATGGTGGTGTCACAAAGTCAGTGTTTCGCTTATCACGACTTCCTTTGAAAATCCCAGCTCTCTTTACATTGTGTAAACATTGTGAGATGGCCCAATACAGAAAAACTCCCGAAACACTTACTGTGACTTTAGCTTTAACAGAAACTCATTCAGACCCCTTATGAAACGATAATATATGGTAATGTATTGGAAAATATAGTGCAATATATTAAATAATATAATATCATATATGGGAAACAAGTGCATATATTTTGCATATATTTATATAGTGATAAATATATTACAATATATTGTATATACATAATAGAAGATTGCCGCTTTTTCATATATGTATGTATGGTAGTATAATATACATAGACATCATAATGTATTTTCTCCATATATGTGTTTTGCCATATATGATAATATATATGTTTTGTATATAGGTGAGAATATTTTTCATACATGTGGCCATATGACAAGTATGGTACTTATATTCCTCACATATGGAGAAATATATATCGGTCAGTTGTACGCAAAAAAAACACAATCTATCTCCAAAATGGCAACTTTGAAGCAGGATGAGGCCAGAAAAAAAAACCTCATTATGATTTGATATATGTAAGTCATATGGAACCAGGACTAATACTGTCCAAGCACTTCTGGGCCATTTCAGTTGGTCCGTTTATCATGCAAATCTCACAGTGTGTAAACGGCAGCGGCTGTTTTCAAATGATGCATAAAAGTCAAAATGGACAAAAATGGAGATACATGTTTTTCGTTGGACAGCGACGATATGATGTCTATTACATATAAAATGAAATATATTACAATATATAAGAAAATATATATTATACTACCATACATACAATATATGAAAAGCGCCAATTCTTTATGTATTATACAATATATTGTAATATATTTATCACTATATAAATATATGCAAAATATATGCACTTGTTTCCCATATATGACATTGTATTATTTAATATATTGCACTATATTTTCCAATACATTGCCACATATTATCGTTTCATAAGGGACCATAAACAGAGATAACAGAGTTAGACACACGAGGTAATAAAATACAGCAGCAGCAATGGAGGCGGTGAAGTTACCTGTGTAGTAGACCACCTCGTTCCAGCCCTCGTGCTGCCAGGCTGCGTTTCGGGTGCTCTCTCTTGATTTCAGGTCTTTATACGCTGAAAGAAATGCAAAATAAACCAGAAGCTGAACCTCGAACTAACACAAGTCTCAAGCCAGTCTCATCAATTTTCTGTCTAATTAATTAAGAGGTAAACAAAGACATTTCAAAGAGTCCACCCCAGTTTGGTGTGAACGGCTCTGTTCTAGAGAAATTGTTCCCAGTGGTGGTGATGGGAACCAGACGTCCAACCCTAATAGTACATGACATGTTTATGAACACACTGTCTGATGTCCGAGACATTGTTTTTATGGTAGTGATGATATTTTTCATAGTATAGTGTTTTGCTTTTGAAACTCCATTTATGATGAAGGGGGTAGGCACATGTAGACCCCCCCCTTCATAGTAGTTATGAGGCAAAACAGTCCTTTAAAGAAGCTGGTACATTTGCCCCATGTCTTACCCCAGAGGTGATGGACCATGTAGAGATTTCCAATCTGAGAGAAGAATCCTCCGACCGCCTCGCGATTGTGCTGCCGGTAGCGAATGGCACGAGCCCTGAACAAGATACAGCACGTCAGTGACCTCCAGGCAAGGGGGCATGGCCATGAGAACGAGCCTGCTTCAGTCAGTAACATTTCTGTTACATCAGTTATTTGATCAATTACATTTTTGGCAAGTTAAATAAGGGACAGAAATTAGAAATAAGATCAGTAAAAGTCAATGGAGGCTGTCTTACCAGTAATTACCCCACTCAATCATCGTCCCTGGCTGCAAAAAAAAAGATCACGCCATGTTATACACCATATGTAGTAGAGGTAGGCTGTATGGCATCAACCTCATCAGGTTTCATGATACACGATATGTCAAATAATACATATATCCTGACATCTGATTAGCTGGAAATGCAAAATAGTGGCGTATGCATGCAGTGCATTGTAACTGACATTACACGGAATCCACTACACCAAAATTCAACAGGACCAATTGTGCGGTCTTTGTACTGACGATATACAATACATATTCATAACATATTATATAATACACAATATATAATATTAATAATCATAATAATAATCATAATTAGGGCTGCCTTCTAGAGTCGAATCGTCAGTCGGAGACCCTTAAAGTTGACTGACAACAGTGAACAGTTTTTTTTTGTAAAACAGACTAAAGCTTACAAAAATGCACAAGAACTTTAAGAATGTAAAAAGACATATTAATAATTATTAAAGGGGAATAATATATATATATATCTATATATGTGTGTGTGTGTATGTAAGTTCTAGCTGGACTATGGCACGTGCTTGCTAAAACATTAAATCCACGTGACGACGTGCGCGTTCACTGTTGAAGGAAGCTAAAGCTGTGAAGCTGAGAAACACGGGTGGAGCGATGTCTCAGAGAAAGTCTGGAGGAGCTTCTGAAGAAGAGAATCTGAACAAATTAAACCGAATTCTGCTCGTCATTTAGTCAGACATCCAACACTGCTCCAAACGAGGGAGCTGACTTTCGGTTTAGACATAACGGCTGTTTGCGGTGAAGGAAAAACGGACCGGAGACGTTTGGTTTATTATAATTCTGTTATTTTAGAACCTAAATTACAGATATGTTTATATTTATTGGTCTACAGATAAGATTATCTTTATTTAAAGATAAGTACAGTCACTCAATACGCCTGCCGATAAACGAGAGATAATGATTTCAGCGCAGGTAATATAATAATTAAATGGTTTTAGGTCTACCGTTCTTCTTTTCATCTAACAATAATGTAAATATGGACTAATCTGGTTTTATTTAGCAGGTCATTATTTATGAGAGATGAAAGGTGAAGGGTCCTCCGACTGAAGAAGCTGTTAGAAGTGAGATTAAAAGACTATAAGCTATGAGCGCTAATGTTTAGCATATATACGAGCTGCTGCCTGGCGCTGTATCCTGTAATTAATTCAGGCTCCAGTTCAGATCGATCATCATAAGCCCCGCCTCTTTTAGTTCTGAAATATGTTCCTGTGACTCTGCTGACTTTCTAAATGAGGAGGACGTCAGATATGAACCGTATGCAAATTGATTTACTGATTACCAGATAATGTACATGGAGAAAAAAAGTGAAAATCCGATTCAACTGGCAAAATTCTGAGTCTGGTACAGCCCTAATCATAATCATAACTTTATTTAGAAAGTACCTCTCATAGCGGTGGCAGCTCATAGCGCTTAACAGACAGGTGATAAAGCTGAATAGTAATAGACGAAAACATTAATTATGAGTATTAATTTAAAACCAGTTATGGAAGGTGGTTGCCTCTGCAGACCAGTATCTGCAGATCATCGACATTCAGCAGCTTTTAGATCAGAGCTTTAAAAACTACTGGGAGAATTTTACAACCGTGATTATGAAATACTGTGACATAATTTATCACGACAATGATAAATATAGTCATACTGCCCATCTCAGTACATGCACAACATTGCATTCCAAAACCTGCAGCCAGCCCTTCTTCCTCCCTTAACCTTTAGCTGGAGGGGCGCCTTGCACAAAACCCACCCCGTGCATACAATGACTGGAATGACAGTTATTAGGTACGGCAGAGCCGAGAGCAGATAACAGAGACGATACACAATAGAGCTGTTAGTCTTCCAGTTTCAAAGCCTACAATGGACTGTCACCTCCGATCTATCACATTACCATGTCCCTCTAATAAACAGGCTCAGAGTTACAACGATATCTTGCGCTGGGAGCTAAGCACCAGAACTGCTTTGTTGTTGGCTACAGTCAGCGAAAACCTGTACAAAGCTACTTTGTGCCTGAATTTCCACCTTAAATGGTGCAGCAGTCACATTCAGGAGCCTCAGTCCACCTGTCCTGCATCTTGTTTTGATTTCCCCATTCCACCTTAAATGGTACAACAATTACATTCAGGCATCTCAGTCTACTTGTCCAGCTTCTCGTTTTGATTTTCCCATTCCACCTTAAACGGTGCAGCATGTATATTCAGGAGCCTCAGTCACTGCTTTAAGGCGAAATGAGTAAAAAGAAAACGAACTTGGCGAATAGGAATACTCACGTTTTAATTTTCCCATTCCACCTTAAATGGTACAACAATTACATTCAGGAGCCTCAGTCCACCTGTCCAGCTCCTCGTTTTGATTTTCCCATTCCACCTTAAATGGTGCAACAGTTACATTCAGGAGCCTCAGTCCACCTGTCCAGCTCCTCGTTTTGATTTTCCCATTCCACCTTAAATGGTGCAACAGTTACATTCAGGACCCTCAGTCCACCTGTCCAGCTTCTCGTTTTGATTTTCCCATTCCACCTTAAATGGTGCATTAGTCACATTCAGGCACCTCAGTCCACCTGTCCAGCTTCTTGTATTGATTTTCCCATTCCACCTTAAATGGTGCAGCATGTACATTCAGGAGCCTCAGTCCACCTGTCCAGCTTCTCGTTTTGATTTTCCCATTCCACCTTAAATGGTACAACAATCACATTCAGGAGCCTCAGTCCACCTGTCCAGCATCTCGTTTTGATTTTCCCATTCCACCTTAAACGGTACAACAGTCACATTCAGGAGCCTCAGTCCACCTGTCCAGCTTCTCGTTTTGATTTTCCCATTCCACCTTAAATGGTGCAGCATGTACATTCAGGAGCCTCAGTCACTGCTTTAAGGCGAAATGAGTGAAAAGACCAGGAAGTTGGCGAACAGGAATACTCACCCTTAACTGGTAAGATCTGAGCTCGTAGATGTTTGGTCCCTGCCGTGGAACCGGCTCGTTCCAGAAGCTAAACTCCAGCAGCAGCTGATTTCGCCGAGAGAGCAGCATCTTCCCTCTTTCCTTCCTGTACTCCATAAACTCCTGTAACAGAACACCCAATGTAGCTTAAACACAGTTGAATAAGCAGTTATTGTCCTAATTTAAATAATAATAATAATAATAAAAAACAACCTACAACTACAATTATGATTTTAGTCGATATTTTATCAAATATTCTCTAAAAATGATACTCATTTTTTAAAGGAACATTAGTCAGGGTTTACATACTGATGATATGCGTAATAGGAAGCATAGGCTACTGTGGAACATCATAATAACAATAACATTGTCATATTGGCCCAATGTACATTCTATTTTCTCTATTTTAATGTGTCTGGTGCATTAAGCCACGTTAGCCGTTAGCCATCATTAGCAACACCCGCTGAAAACTATGCATCAGGTAGCATTCTGCAAAGCCAAACACTGACAATGTCCACAGGTAAGTTTTACCGCGTGTACATCTGATTTAAAACACTATTAAGTGCTTACGAGTAGAAAATCCAACTTTTGGGGCCCTTTCAGTTGAAACATCCAAACGGTATGTCAGAAATTCCGACTTACCAGTTTAAACTGAACAGCCCACACTGAGCAGATCAGCTAACAGGCTAATAGGCCTAAAACGCTACAAAAATAAAAGATAAATAAAAAGACACACCTTCACAAAAGGAGTTGCTTTAATATAGAGATATACAAAGAATATATAATATTTCTCTGTTACCACCTTAAAATGTCTTCAGTTAAACTAGAGTAGACATTAAAATGCAAGCTTGCGCTAATATGTCTTCTGTTTAGCTCAGAAATCGGATGTGACACTTTCTGACAGGAAAACAGAGCTCAAGCAGGATGGTTTGTTTACTAGCCATGTTAGCTGTTAGCCATTAGCTAATGTTAGCCATTTCAGTTGATAACTACACATTACGTAGTGGTATTTTCTGAATTCCACTGTAGCAACATGTCCACAGACAGAGGGTCAGCGTGTGTCGGACTGATTTAATTAGACATGAGTGCTAATAAACAGAATAACACTACAGCTTTTAGGTCGGAGCAGCCATCTTGGATTTAGAGGTCAGTGTTGGTGAGGCCCTCCAGAATGTCCACATAGGGAATCTGACCTGGGGGGTGGGGGTTTTGAAACGTCCTGCTGGAAACTCAGTATTACGCTCCCTGTTCAAATCACCTTAATGTGTCATATGAGTAGCACTAATATTGTTTTAAAAAGTAATTTCTAATCGTTAATTATATAATTATATAATTATTATTCTCTCTCTCAAGTAGACGCGACCACAGAGCACCACCATTACAAGGTTCCATGTAGAAATTTGCTAGTTAATAATTAGAAATGACTTTTTTAAACCAATAATAGCTGAAATGAAATGACTTTATTGCCATGAGTAGCTACGGCTGCTCTGAATGCTCTTTTCCACCGACATGGTGCCGGTGCTAAAACCTCAAACTGTTCTGCACCACCATAAAAAACGGGTTCTAATCTCAGAAAGAACATGTTCCGCCATGTTTTTAGGTGTTGTCCGCTGACTTTTTCCTACGGATCAAGGACCGCCCACATCCATTTATTTCTATTTGATTCTCTACACTACTGGAACCATGTCTCCCAAACTCCAGATCAGATATTGTATTAGATCTGTGTATTTAGAAAATCACTAATGACCTCCAGAAGCCTGTTTTTAGAGAACTCATGCTCGCGTGTGCGGTTCATCACCCCAGCCACCGCTCGCCAGTCTCTCTGTAGGTCACCTGAGGTCATCTTACGGTGGGTAAGGGACATTGGAATGAGGTGGTGCTCATCACGGTCAGTAGAGAGTGGGTTTGGCCCTCTGCCAGTCTGTAGCTGTGTGGTCCTGTGTGTTGGCTGCTTGATCTTGTTCTTATGAACCAGACGCTCACTGTATCTGCCAGTAAAGCTAGAACCCAACCTTCGGTTCCTTACCAAGAACCTGCTGTACATGTGGAGATGCTGGTTTAAGAAGGAGCTGGAGTGGGCTCATTTATTTCCAGAGGTGTAGACTCGTTTAAGCTTTGCATGGGGTGCAGAAATAAGGTGGACGTAGTTCAGTTCTAACGTGGCTAATAGTGTGAAAGCTGGTGTGGCATGCTGCACATGACTACTCACTTCCATTCAAATTAGCAATGGTCCAGCTATTCCTTTAAAGACTGCACGGGGGAAACGTCGTAATGGCCGAAAGCAGCCTTCAGAGTCCCTGTATTTGGGCAACCATGTGGAAAGTGTCTAAAGTGGCCTGGGTGGGGGTTTGTTGTACTTTGCATAGTAAACTAAGTTGGGGAGGGGGGCTGTTTTACTTGGTAGTTTACTCCAAATGATGGACATAAATAGATAATAAAAAAGCGTCATGGCAACACTTCACGGTCACCTGGATCTTTTGGCATTGTGCCATACATACAAGCCATTATAAAGCAGGCAATATGTACCTTATTATTTTTCAGCTTGTTCATGACTTCGGTCAGGGCCGGGTACCCTCCTCTGTACCTCCACAGATGCACTGTATACAGAGACAGAGGCTAATGAGTTAGCGCTTTCGCAGTAGCTCCTAAACTGTAAAACTTTTGTACATTAGTTCCCCGCAACCCAACAATAAACCAAATCTCACCTGAGGTGCTTAATGTAAAGAGTGCTGCAACTCAATTGAAACTCCGTCGCAACAGGTGCGAGCATCGCAACTTTGGAACTTTGAAACAAGATTCATTAAACAGCCAATCAAAATACCAATAACGCATCATGTGATTGCGATAAAATACATTATTTTAAGGTATATATTTTGCTGGACCTTTGGACTGACTCCATGTTGGATTTTTTTTTTTGCTTGTTGCTTTTCTGAGCCGTAAAAACATAATTAAGTTAAGATTTCTGTAAACATCTGCACTGAAGAGTAACTCCACCAAAGAAACCTGAATATTTACATGGTTGAGATGTAAATGCACTGACTTCCATTTCACTGATCGGCATAGCACACCATAATTCAGAATGGCTTGGAACAAAACACCCAGGAGTGCTATTGACTACAGGGTCAAACTACCAGACTACAGAGTCAAACTACCAGACTACAGGGTCCTACTACCAGACTACAGGGTCCTACTACCAGACTACAAGGTCAAACTACCAGACTACAGGATCAAACTACCAGACTACAGGGTCCTACTACCAGACTACAAGGTCAAACTACCAGACTACAGGATCAAACTACCAGACTACAGGATCAAACTACCAGACTACAGGGTCCTACTACCAGACTACAAGGTCAAACTATCAGACTACAGGGTCAAACTACCAGACTACAAGGTCAAACTACCAGACTACAGAGTCAAACTACCAGACTACAGGGTCAAACTACCAGACTACAGGGTCCTACTACCAGACTACAGGGTCCTACTACCAGACTACAGGGTCCTACTACCAGACTACAGGGTCAAACTACCAGACTACAAGGTCAAACTACCAGACTACAGAGTCAAACTACCAGACTACAAGGTCAAACTACCAGACTACAGGGTCAAACTACCAGACTACAGGGCCAAACTACCAGACTACAGGGTCCTACTACCAGACTACAAGGTCAAACTACCAGACTACAGAGTCAAACTACTAGACTACAGGGTCAAACTACCAGACTACAGAGTCAAACTACTAGACTACAGAGTCAAACTACCAGACTACAGAGTCTTACTACCAGACTACAGAGTCAAACTACCAGACTACAGAGTCAAACTACCAGACAACAGAGTCCTACTACCAGACTACAAGGTCAAACTACCAGACTACAGGGCCAAACTACCAGACTACAGAGTCAAACTACCAGACTACAGGGCCAAACTACCAGACTACAGGGTCCTACTACCAGACTACAGAGTCAAACTACCAGACTACAGAGTCAAACTACCAGACTACAGAGTAAAACTACCAGACAACAGAGGCAAACTACCAGACAACATAGTCAAACTACCAGACTACAGGGCCAAACTACCAGACAACAGAGTCAAACTACCAGACAACAGAGTCAAACTACCAGACTACAGAGTCAAACTACCAGACTACAGAGTCAAACTACCAGACTATAGGGCCAAACTACCAGACTACAGGGTCAAACTACCAGACTACAGAACTGGCCCAAAACTGTTTGGAAAGATGTCTGGTTTCATTGACTTACATTAAAATTGAAAGAGGTTTTTGACCTCTCCTGTAAAGTAGCAGTTTTGGTGATACTTGGTTTTCTTTGGACAGCGATGATCTATCTATCTGTCTATCTATCTATCTATCTATCTATCTATCTATCTATCTATCTATCTATCTAAGAGACAATTATAAAACATGAGACTATAAATTATATAATCTCAATTATAAAAAAAAAATACAGAAAGATTGAAAAAAGGTTGAAAACATAGTTTGACTACTGAGAGCGGCTGTACAGTAGTACATTAAGTCTGTCGCATGACTGTTTTTGAATTACGCCGTCTTGCTGTCAAGTTGCAAAGAAATTTTGTTACAGACTCGCAACATGCATGTAGTTGCACATAAACTTCCCAGGTAAAGCCAAACCCGTAAACATCGTATTTTCAAAGTCACATTTCAGCAACCGCTGCTGAGCACTTGTAACCTATAGGAACTCCACCAGACAAAGGACTCGGGCTGCACAGGTCGTCACAGAGCGCTAACAAGCATCCAGCTGGTTGAGCTGGAAGTACAGTCCTTTGTGTATGTTGTGTATACACTGGGGGAGTTTCTATAGATCATATCTACCTGAGCAGGAGCTGACAGAGTGAGGTCCTACCAGCCTGGTCCTGCTCTCCATACCAGGTGTTCCACGTTCCCACCAGTTCACAGGGGTAGTATTTTTCCGCATGGATGGAGGGCAGCACATCCTCACTGTTAATAAAATATAAATCAAATAATAAAAAACATTATTTGCTCTTAATTTATGATATATTTTATAGTTTTATAATTTTTTAAAACTTTTTTTAAATTTTTAATTAATTATTAATTCAAAAAAATTTATTACATGGAATAAAATCTTGATACATACATACATACAGCACACATGAAAAACATATCTTGCATTTTTGAATGCTCACTTTTCATTTTCCAACCTCCCTTCATCTCTTCCAGTCAAACAGACAGTTTTTGTCATTGTGCCTTTAAGACTGATGTATGTAAATGATCTCTTGTCTGATTGGCTGCTAGTTTAAAAACAGCCCAGGCATACACACTTCTTAGGTGTGGCTTAACTGCAGTAGACTGTACTGGTGAGCATCCACGAATATGCAAATTCTTTTTTTGTGACATGACATACATTAAAACCGGCTGCTTAGTTTCCACATGAGGACCGTATGTGCATATTACTGGTCAGTCCTGTTTTGCCCCGGCCCACTGGTGCACGATGACATCATGACCAAACCAGTGAATGTTTCAGAGGTGGGGCAAAAGTCATGACATTTTCATGGTAGACTTTAAATGACACGAGATTTTTTCCTTTTTCTAATAACAGTCGTTTCTTACGCCCAGGATATGATTTAATCCTACTGCTGCTGAACAGTCTTTCACCGTGTGAATGGGAGGAGCCTAAAGTTCAACATATAGAGGGCAGGAACTTCAGGAATGGTGCTCAGCATATGTTGTGGCCTGTTTCCTGCCAATCACCTCCCAGAAATAGAACCGAGGGCATTTTTGGCTGCACCTCAGAGACTATAGCCGGCAGATCAGTTCAAGCCTTCTCGGGCTCAGACAAGTTCTTGATAAAAAGAAACTGACAGCATAGCTAATTGGAGTGTAATTAAAATGTAATGTGTCCCTTACCAGAGCTTGTTGTATGCATCCAGACAATTCAGGCTTCACATTGTGAACTGAAATGAAAGCCTGTAGTAATAAGGATTAATTATCGATTATATATATTATTATTTATTTTATAATATATGTACCCACTGTCCAATGGAAACCATGGCATCTTCATTTTGGCCGATTTTTATTTTTTGCCGTCATTTGATCACTGCGGCTGCTGTGTCTTACATTGGTTGGGGGGTTGATGGGGGTTTTTTATGATGAATGGATCAACAGAAATATCCAAAACAAATGCTTTGGCAAAAACGTCTGGTTCCATGGACTTACCTTCAATTCAATCAGGTTTCTGCCCTCATTCCTGTAAAGTTGCCATTTTGGAGCTACCTGTTTTTCTTTAGACAGCGATGATATAGTCCCCTGTCCCCCTGTCAGTCAGTGGCTGAGATGTAAAAAGGGTCACCATCTCTAAATCGCAAATGTAGCCATTTTATTAACTATCCAAAACCAGCAGGTAACCTACGTGCGAGTTTTCACACTCATCATCAAATAAGTCAACTGCACACAAACACAGCTGCACCCTAGAAGGGAATCAACCGACAGGACTGAAACTTGGCGGGTGGGTTTGACACTCGTTGTGAGAAATGGGAATGATTCAAGTTTTACGTAACCCGACTGACCCAACAGCCACGACTGCAGACATCCACCAGCGAGCAGGTGTCGTCCTCCATGAGTATTCCTGTTAGTGCAGCACCATTGGGGCACTCACCTGCTCGCAACCACACAGGACTACATGCATCACAGTCCGTTACCACGGCTGTCTCCTTAAACACCACCGTACACCGTCACCAAAGATGCAGTGGTGTCGTACCAGACTGTACATGGGAGTGACTCAGAATGGCAAGCGGGTCATTCTAATTCACGTGACGAGTTCCCGCTTTAGTCTCGGTGGATGACGCCCAACGAATCCGTGTGTGGAGGCACCGTTGGTCAGCACCAAGATAAACGGTCTGTTTGTCACACGTCCAGGAAGCCTCGTGGTCACTCCACCTCCACCCGTACCGACACACAGGAACTGTCGTGAGGATAGTCACCCCCCCCTCAGCCTCATGGAGATGGCATTCTCGACAGCCGACACGCATTGGACCCTATACAGCTCCTTACCCGAGAGTCTGGCGTGTTGAGTGTTGAGCGACACAGGCGGGCCCGACGCCACAATACTGAGAGACAGATGCTTCTGTTATGTGTAGCTCAATAAATATTGATCATATCAGTCTAAATTTATCATCAGTTATTGATCCTGGTCACCTTTATCTTCCTTCCCAACAGCACCGCACTCCCACACCTCCTTCTGGGTGCAGCTGTTCTTTTGATGATGAGTGTATTTGGAATGCTGACGATGGAAAAATAGCGGACAATCTTTATTATTATTATTATTATTACACTCTGAATGCCTGTGTGTACATCTCAGCCAGTGAAGTTTTAGAGAGCCGGTGGAATTACTACCTATTCAAACCGCAGAACAACCATCCCCACAGTAATTCCACACCTGAATTTTTGTAAAGGTTTAGCTCTCCTCCTTTCTTGGCTAGAAGGTGAGACGAGTGTGGCGTCCTGTTACTTCGGGTCCACTTCATGCGCAACAAACAGGGACTTGGAAACGCTCAGCTCTCCTTCGCGATTCCTGTTTAGACCGCCGCAAGCCCCTAGAAGTGAGAATTGACAGGATCAGATGTCTGGGAATTCAGCTACTTGCTGTGCTATGTCTCTTGGAATCTGAGCCGTGCGTTTC
>JAMWET010005020.1:0-15288 GCA_024036415.1 Prochilodus magdalenae
CTTCTCTTACCAGGAGATCAGTACGCAAGTCTTCGAGGAAGAGAAGTTGAGACATGCCTTCATCTTCCTTGTTTATCAAGTGTCCTCTCCTTACATAATCAACAATTAGGCCATACATTTCTGGTACACTGAGATCAGTGTAGCTGAGAGTTACTCCACCCTTGTTGACTCTACATGCAACAGTCTGCAGCTGAGTGGCATCAAAAGTGGCACCAAACCTAGGGCATATCTGGGTGGCAGCAAGTGATACACAGTCTGGGCAGCAGTGTGGACCTTTATGGGTCAGTGGAGAAACAAGGCCGAAATCACAGTCTGCTTGAAGCCAGTGCAGTTTATTTCTGAACTGAATTGATCTTCAAGCCACTCCTTAGTAAAAGACACATGACCGGCTGCTTGGAGTTTGCCAAAAGTCCCCTAGAGGACCCTCAAGCCAAGAGTCTCTGATCTGAATAAACCAAAACTGACCCAATAATGGCCTGAGTACCAAGAATCCCGTCTGGAGGGAACCAGGTACTGCTCATCACCTGGCTAGTGCCATTCCTACAGTGAAGTATGGTGGTGGCAGCATCATGACATGGGCAACTAGTCCTTATAGAGTACACCGTGATCTGTAAAGAAAACCTGGACCTGAGTGCTCTGCATCTCTGATACCCTGGTCTGAAGTCCAGGGCTCTCTGGAGCAGGTGTTCTTCACAGATCTCTGTACGTACCATCCATCGTGACAACAACCCATAGTGTCACTATCAGAGCCCAGACCTGGGTCCAATAGAAAATCTGTGGAAGGAGCTGGAAATGTACGTGGTGTACCAACGCTCCCCATCCAACCTGACGGAGCTTGCAAGGCTGTGCCAAGAGGAATGGGCAGGAGTTTCCAGAAACAGGTATACCAAGCTCGTAGCTTCTTTCCCAACACCTGTAACCGCTGCCAAAGGTGCATCAACCAAGTATTAGGCTGAGGGTGTGAACAGATATTTAAGTGGATGAGTCAGGACGAGTTGTGAACTGACCAGTAGAAATCTAATCTGGGTGATTGGGCTGGTTGAGAGTTCGAGGGGTGGAGGTTCTCACAGACATTTAAAAGGAGCAGAACTCACCGTCCCCCAGTTGTACCTCGGCTTTAGAGTCAGAGATCGAGGCTGCGGTACTGTACAGGACTCCATGATGCATCTCAGGCTGATGCTGATCTCTCAGGTTCTGCTGCTGCTGCTGGTGGTGGAGAGCAGCTGGACGGGCTGGGAGTTACTCAGCAAGGTCCTGGTAGGTTGCCACAGGTATCCAGAGCCATGTCGACTGCAGTGCATCCCACACCTGCTGGAGGAGGCGTGGAGGAGGATCCATAGAGCCAGCATAATGATCAGTGTGGTCCCACATATATTCAATTGGGTTCAAGTCTGGGGAATTAGGAGCCAGGGTCGTACTTAGTCTAGCTCATGCCCTTCCAACCCATGTTGGACATTTCTAGCTGTGTGACATGTGACATTGTCTTGCTGGAGGATCCCATCCGCCCAGGGAAGACAATCAGCATGTACGGGTGTAGATGATCTGCAAGGGTGGATTCACATCCAAATGGGTGAAGAGTGCCTTCCACATGGAGGAGTGGAGCCAGAGATATGCGCCTACATCCACTGTGTGTACTGATGATTATCCACTCACTAACATTTTAAGCACAGCCGGACTGAACACAGTCGGACATGGATGGGAGGGCGAGTCAGCTGACTTCCATTTTACCATTAAATAGAGACCAGGAAAAACGAATTCCCGGAACTCCGTACTAGAACTGCCTAAAGAGCTCAGTGCTGCTTTAGTCTCTAATATGGGAGCAAGTCTTCAAGGAAGAGACGCTGAGACAGGCCTTCACCTTCCATATGTCTCAAGTGTCCGCTCCTTACATGATCAACAATAAGAACATGAAGTCCTGGTACACTGAGATCAGCATAGCTAGGAGTTACTTCACCCTTGTTGACTGCACTTGGGAACAGAATGGGGAAATCTCATCTTGGGAAACCCTAGTGATTGGGCTGGTTGATGGTCCGAGGGGTGGAGGTTCTCACAGACAATAAAAAGGAGCAGAACTCACCGTCCTCCAGTCGTACCTCAGATTTAGAGTCAGAGATCGAGGCTGCGGTACTTTACAGGACTCCACGATGCATCTCAGGCTGATTCTGATCTCTCAGGTTCTGCTGCTTCTGCTGGTGGTGGAGAGCAGCTGGGGGCTCAGATGCAGATTACCCTGTGATGTGAGAACATGTCCACAGAACCTGAGGTGCCGAGGAGGAAAGGTGCTGGAACCCTGCCAATGCTGCTACGAGTGCGCCAAGCAGAAGGGAGAGAGTTGCGGTGGTAACTGGAACCTATCTGGGACGTGTGACAAGGGACTGGAGTGTCATGAAAGAAGGTGTAGAGGTCTGTATGGGCATCATAGCATTCATTCAAAGTTGACTGTGCTTATGAAACTGGATTGCAGTGTCATGTTAATACTGGGAGTTTAATAAGAGTCGAGGGAGGACAAAGGACAAAGGAGGGACTCAAGAGACAGGTTAGGGTAAAACACAAGAGACTCCCACAGGCTCTCAAAGAGCCAAGGCTTCTAGACCTGGCAGACGACCCAAACCGAGGTTCATCAGCACTCAGGTGAAGGTGCACAGCCTCTGATTGGCAACTGATAGACATGTGGTTTTTACAACATCTTGGAGAGGTGCATCATGGGAATTGTAGTTCAGAGGCAGAGGGAGAACCCAGCAGTGTGACAGTGAGGTCTAAACTGTCGTCCCTAAAGAGGAAAAGCCCAGATCACAGAACATACCAGACACTGAGGGTGTAGTTTGTATGACTGACTGAAATCTGCTGATGGGTAACGCTGCTGAAAGAGGGAACTGGTTCTGAAGTAGACCCACCTGCTGTACTGAAGTGTTTCCAGGTTCTTTCGATTCACAGCTGGCTCAAACGAACTCCCCCCCCCACAACCCCCTAACATACAGAATATCAGAGTGCAGGAAATGTATGTAAGAGCTCCTCACTGTTAACTCCTGTGTGTTTCCAGCTGTTTAGCCGGACGGGATTTGCTGGAGAAGCAGACGATCAGAGTGCCATCGAAATGCCACACCAGAAGACCACAGACTGCAGTCGTTTATTGATGTTCCTCTATGAATTGTGTATTTCTATATATATCTATAAAGCAAAACTAGAATACACATGTATGTGCACTGCATAAATATGATCTAGTAATAAATATGAAGCTTGTGGAAAACTGTACCTGCATTCCCGTTGTTCCTCTTCTAATACAAATCCTACATTTACTCCAGAGACTGGAGAAACTCCAGAGTCCCGGACTGTTAGGTGTTCACCTACAAAACAGCCATGAAAATACCAGACTCAGTGGTCTAATCTACCGATCCAGGCTGGAGTTAGCTTCCGGTTCTCCAGCTCCTTAATCAAACATTCCATTCCACCTTAAACGAGACCGCTTGTGCAGGCCCCAGACTGTACCTGTCAAACCATTTAAGGTGAAAAGGAGAATTCATAAAACAAGGAGGTGTAAATGGACGGAGGTTTCACAGCATGAACTCTCTCTCCTCAACATGCATTTAATGAACCAAGAGGGGGAGAGTCGGTTGCTCCACCTCCTGCCATCTACTCCCCCTACTGGCGAATTCAAGTAGTGCTGTTCAGAATCAACTCCGAAAGATTTTCAGCCTCCTACACAGGCAGGCACACTTATGTCCACAACCCAAATATATAAATAGAGAGAGATAACATAAATATTTTTTTGCTATATGGACAAAAGTATTGGGACACAATACAGTGTCTGGCCCCCAGTCCAGTCCACCTTGACACTACTAAGAATAGAGAGAGGATCAAAATCCGGCATGTTCCAGAAGCTAACCCTGAGTAACGATGTTGGGTGTTTGGGTCAATGTGGAATTACAAACGGTTCTGTTCTGTACGCCTAGCAGTTATCAAAGACACTTACAATTGAAACCAAAAGTTTACATACACTATACAAAAAGACACATATGCATTTTTTTCTCACTGTCTGACGTGAAAAATCAGAATAAAACTTTTCCCCTTTTTAGGTCAGTTAGGAGTACCACCAAATTATTTTCTATTTGCCTAAATGTTAAGAGAATGAGAGAGGAAATTTTTTAAGGCAATTTTTATTACTTTCTTCAAGCTCAAAAGTTTAATATACACTAAGATTACTATGCCTTTAAACAGTTTGGGACAACCCCATATGATGATTTCCATGTCTTTTGCAAGCTACTTATAGGTTTATTGGCAACATCTGAGTTTAATTAAAGACACACACTTGTGGCTGTATTTTAAGGCACACCTGAAACACGCTGCTTCTTTGAGTAACATCATGGGAATAGTCGAAAGAAATCAGCCAAGATATCAGGAAGAGGGGAATTGTGGACTTGCACAAGTCTGGTTCATCCTTGCGGTGCAAATTTCCAGATGCCTGAAGGTGCCTCGTTCATCTGTACAAACAATTATACGCAAGTACAAAAAAGATGGTAATGTCCAGCCATCATACCGCTCAGAAAAGGAAAAAAGGTTCTGTGTCCCAGAGATGAACGTGCTTTGGTTCGAAGTGTGCATATCAACCCAAGAGCAAAAGCAAAAGACCTTGTGAACATGATGGCTGAAGCTGGTAAGAGTGTATCATTATCCACAGTGAAACGAGTTCTGTATCGACATGGGCTGAAAGGCCACTCTGCCAGAAGAAGGCCATTACTCCAAACGAAACATAAAAAAGCCAGATTAATGTTTGCAAATGCACACAGGGAAAAAGACCTTAATTTTTGGAGACATGTCCTGTGGTCTGACGAAACCAAAATTGAACTGTTTGGCCATAATGACCATCGTTACGTTTGGAGGAAAAAGGGGGAAGCTTGCAAACCTAAGAACACCATCCCAACTGTGAAACACGGGGGTGGCAGCATCATGTTGTGGGGTTGTTTTGCTGCAGGAGGGACTGGTGCACTTCACAAAATAGATGGCATCATGAGGAAAGAACATTATGTGGAAAGACTGAAGCAACATCTCAAGACATCAGCCAGGAAGTTAAAGCTTGGACGCAAATGGATCTTCCAAATGGACAATGACCCAAAGCATACTGCCAAACTGGCTACAAAGTGGCTTAAGGATAACAAAGTTAATGTTTTGGAGTGGCCATCACAAAGCCCTGATCTCAATCCTATTGAAAATGTATGGGCGAAGCTGAAACGGCATGTGCGAGCAAGGCGGCCTACAAACATGGCTCAGTTACACCAGTTCTGTCAGGAGGAATGGGCCAAAATTCCTGCCAAGTATTGTGAAAAGCTTGTGGAAGGATATCCAAAACGTTTGACCCAAGTCATACAGTTTAAGGGCAATAGTACCAAATACTAATGAAATGTATTTAAACTTTTGAGCTTGAAGAAAGTAATAAAAATTGCCTTAAAAAAAATTCTCTCTCATTATTCTAACATTTAGCAAATAGAAATAATTGTGGTCATCCTAGGTGACCTAAAAAGGGAAAAGTTTATTCTGATATAATGTCAGACAGTGAGAAAAAAATGTATATGTGTCTTTTTATATAGTGTATGTAAACTTTTGGTTTCAACTGTATCTTGTACATCTGTTTCCTCCACCAGGCTCCTTGCTCTTTAGTAAAGTGTAAACACGAGTTTTCTCAGGCTCTAGTGGGCGGTACTTTGACAATGTATGCTGAGCTCCCTTCAAAAAAGCTAATCAACACATCTGCTGTGCAATCTCAGTCGCTTCAAACCACGTCATCCGGGTTCACCCGGCTTGTTAATAGTGTCTAGTTCTCAATCCAGTATCTGTGCTGGCATAGGGGTCACTAGTGGGTGCCCTGCACATTTGGCAACAAGAGTCTCTGGTCTGATTAAAGCAAAATTGACCCAAGAATGGTCTGAGTACCAAGAATCAACTCTGGAGGAAACCAGGTACCGCTCATCACGTTGAGCATGGCGGTGGCAGTATCATGATGTGGGCGACTAGTCCTTATAGAGTACACCGAGATCTGTGAAGAAAACCTGGTGCCCAGTGCTCTGGATCTCTGATACCCCCGTCTGAAGTCCAGGGGTCTCTGGTGCAGGTTGTTCTCGCGGTGAGTCCATGGGAGGGTGAGTCAGCTGACTTCCATTTTACCATTAAATGCAGGCCAGGAAAAACGAATTCCCAGAATTCAGTTCTAGACCTGCTAAAGAGCTCAGTGCTGCTTTAGTCTCTAATATGGGAGCAAGTCTTCAAGGAAGAGACGCTGAGACAGGCCTTCACCTTCCATATGTCCCAAGTGTCCGCTCCTTACATGATCAACAATAAGAACATGAAGTCCTGGTACACTGAGATCAGCGTAGCTAGGCGTTACTTCACCCTTGTTGACTGCACATGGGAACAGAATGGGGAAATCCAATCTTGGGAAACCCTAGTGATTGGGCTGGTTGATGGTCCGAGGGGTGGAGGTTCTCACAGACAATAAAAAGGAGCAGAACTCACCGTCCTCCAGTCGTACCTCAGATTTAGAGTCAGAGATACAGGCTGCGGTACTGTACAGGACTCACACGATGCATCTCAGACTGATGCTGATCTCTCAGGTTCTGCTTCTGCTGGTGGTGGTGGAGAGCAGCTGGGGGCTCAAATGTTTATCCTGTGACAGGGTAGAATGTTCAGACCAGCTGACGTGTCCAGGAGGAAAAGTGCTGGAACCCTGCAAATGCTGCTACGAGTGCGCCAAACAGGAGGGGGAGATGTGCGGTGGTCCATGGAACCTATCTGGGACGTGTGACAAGGGGCTAGAGTGTCGTGAAGGAACGTGTAGAGGTCTGTATGGGCACACACACACACATTTGTAACCGGCAGACAAACTGAACAGGTATATACATACACCACCAAATAAGACGCAGGTGACGATCAGCAGCATTCAGGTGACGGTGCCCAGCCTCTGATTAGTGGCTTGAGGACATGGGCTGCGTCCAAAATCGCCTACTTGACCCCTGAGGCAGTAGGCTCTTCCAGTACGCGAGCACGTGGTATCCACACAACCTCGGATGAACTACGTCCGCCATCTTGTCAACGTCATTTGACGTAAGACGTCACGGCACCACTGTAGAAGTCCCGCCTTTCAGCAAAGTGGTTCACAACGTTACTCAGTGTTACACAGAAAGTTGTAGATTACTTACACTTGTACAGAGCCGACGTCCCACGCTCCCCATTACAGAACGCCTCCACAGCTCCAGTGGAATCATGGGATAGCATAGTGTGTTGTGCTCTCATACTTGAAAACCTCACCGGAAGCAGGACGCCATCCGGGGAAATTTCGCCTACACACATTCTCGCCTACTGAGTAAGGCAGTAGTAGGTGGTTTCGGACGCAGCCATGTGGGTTTGAGTGTTCAAGTTGAGCATGGTTAATGGGGCGACACCCCCTAACGTACAGAATATCAGAGTGCAGGAAATGTGTGTAAGAGCTCCTCACTGTTTACTCCTGTGTGTTTCCAGCTGTTTAGCCGGACGGGATGTGCCGGAGAAGCAGACGATCGGAGTTCCATCGAAGCTTCACGCCAGACGACCACTTTCAGTTTTCATTAATGAACAGAGGCTGCAGTCGTTCATTGCTTTTCGTGTGAACTGTGTATTTCTATATATATCTATAGAGCAGAACTAGAATACACATGTATGTGCACTGCATAAATATGATCTAGTAATAAATATGAAGCTCTTGGAAAACTGTGCCTGCATTCCCATTGTTCCTCCTTCTAATACAAATACTACATTTACTCCAGAGACCGGAAAAACTCCAGAGTCCTGGACTGTTATGTGTTCCCACCAAAACAGCCATGAAAATACCAGACTCTGTGGTCTAATCTACCGATCCAGACTGTGCCGGGGTTGCTAGTAGTTTCCAGCGTACTGGGTTATTATCTAAGATGTGTGCTTGTGTACTGCTGGGTTAAGATGGACCATAAGTACCTCCATACTCAACAATGTACGACTGAATTTCCAACATGCATAAACCATTAAAGGTCACTGTTCCAACACAAGCTGAGAGTTTTATTATATGTATTATCTAGAACACAGAACGTGGTGAATGAAATCCATGGAGTACAGCAAGCAGAACACTGCATATACACACAGTCGAGTCACATTATTATGACCACCATCAAACATCCAGAGTAACCACTGTGTGGGGCATGGACAGCAGCTGGACGGGCTGGGAGTAACTGGTCACAGGTATCTAGAGCCATGCTGACACTAGAGGAAGGGTGGGCCAGGATCCAGTCAATCCAGGTGGGCCCACAGATGCTCTGGGGAATTTGATGGGCAGGGTAGTACTTGGAAGTCTTGGAAGTGTGGACCTTTGTGGGTCAGTGGAGAAACAAGGCCGAAATCAAAGTCTGCTTGAAGCCAGTGCAGTTTATTTCTGAACTGAATTGATCTTCAAGCCACTCCTTAGTAAAAGACACATGACCGGCTGCTTGGAGTTCGGGGCATAGAGGACCCTCAAAACAAGAGTCTCTGATCTGATTAAACCAAAACTGACCCAATAATGGCCTGAGCACCAAGAATCCCGTCTGGAGGAAACCAGGTACTGCTCATCACCTGGCTAGTGCCATTCCTACAGTGAAGTATGGTGGTGGCAGCATCATGACATGGGCAACTAGTCCTTATAGAGTACACCGAGATCTGTAAAGAAAACCTGGACCTGAGTGCTCTGCATCTCTGATACCCTGGTCTGAAGTCCAGGGCTCTCTGGAGCAGGTGTTCTTCACAGATCTCTGTACATACCATCCAACATGACAACAACCCCAAGCACTTAGCCAGGACAACAACTGCATCTCAGTTCTGCCAGTGCAAAATACCATAGTGTCACTATCAGAGCCCAGACCTGGGTCCAATAGGAAATCTGTGGAAGGAGCTGGAAATATACCTGGTGTACCAACGCTCCCCATCCAACCTGACGGAGCTTGCAAGGCTGTGCCAAGAGGAATTTTCAGAAACAGGTATGCCAAGCTCGTAGCTTCTTTCCCAACACCTGTAACCGCTGCCAAGGGTGCACCAACCAAGTATTAGGCTGAGGGTGTGAACAGATATGTAAGTGGATGAGTCAGGACGAGTTGTGAACTGACCAGTAGAAACCTAATCTGGGTGATTGGGCTGGTTGAGAGTTTGAGGGGTGGAGGCTCTCACAGACATTAAAAAGGAGCAGAACTCACCGTCCTCCAGTCGTACCTCGGGTTTAGAGTCAGAGATCCAGGTTGCGGTTCTGTACAGGACTCCATGATGCATCTCAGGCAGATGCTAATCTTTCAGGTTCTGCTGCTGCTGCTGGTGGAGAGCAGCTGGACGGGCTGGGAGTTACTCAGCAAGGTCCTGGTAGGTTGCCACAGGTATCCAGAGCCATGCCGACTGCAGTGCATCCCACACCTGCTGGAGGAGGCGTGGAGGAGGATCCATAGAGCCAGCATATTTGATCAATGTGGTCCCACATATATTCAATTGGGTTCAAGTCTGGGGAAATAGGAGTCAGGGTCGTACTTAGTCTAGCTCATGCCCTTCCAACCCATGTTGGACATTTCTAGCTGTGTGGCATGTGACATTGTCTTGCTGGAGGATCCCATCCGCCCAGGGAAGACAATCAGCATGTACGGGTGTAGATGATCTGCAAGGGTGGATTCACATCCAAATGGGTGAAGAGTGCCTTCCACATGGAGGAGTGGAGCCAGAGATATGCGCCTACATCCACTGTGTGTACTGATGATTATCCACTCACTAACATTTTAAGCACAGCCGGACTGAACACAGTCGGACATGGATGGGAGGGCGAGTCAGCTGACTTCCATTTTACCTTTAAATAGAGGCCAGGAAAAACAAATTCCCAGAATTCAGTACCAGAACTGCCTAAAGAGCTCAGTGCTGCTTTAGTCTCTAATATGGGAGCAAGTCTTCAAGGAAGAGACGCTGAGACAGGCCTTCACCTTCCATATGTCTCAAGTGTCCGCTCCTTACATGATCAACAATAAGAACATGAAGTCCTGGTACACTGAGATCAGCGTAGCTAGGAGTTACTTCACCCTTGTTGACTGCACATGGGAACAGAATGGGGAAATCTAATCTTGGGTAACCCTAGTGATTGGGCTGGTTGATGGTCCGAGGGGTGGAGGTTCTCACAGACAATAAACAGGAGCAGAACTCACCGTCCTCCAGTCGTACCTCAGATTTAGAGTCAGAGATCCAGGCTGCGGTACTTTACAGGACTCCACGATGCATCTCAGGCTGATGCTGATCTCTCAGGTTCTGCTGCTCCTGCTGGTGGTGGAGAGCAGCTGGGGGCTCAGATGCATATTACCCTGTGATGTGACAACATGTCCAGAGAAGCTGAGGTGCCGAGGAGGAAAGGTGCTGGAACCCTGCCAATGCTGCTACGAGTGCGCCAAGCAGAAGGGAGAGAGTTGCGGTGGTAACTGGAACCAATTTGGGACGTGTGACAAGGGACTAGAGTGTCGTGAAGAAGTGTGTACAGGTCTGTATGGGCACGCGCACGCACACCCGCGCACGCACACCCACACCCGCACCCGCACACCCACACCCGCACACACACCCACCCACACCCACACACATTTATATGCTGTATGGAAACAAACCACTCAGGTATATATTCACACGGCTAAATAAGACACAGGTGAAGAACGTTAGTGCTCAGGTGAAGGTCCACAGGAAACCAGTCTCTGATTAGCGGCTTGTGGACATGTGGTTTCTACAACATCCTGGAGAGGTGCATCATGGGAATTGTAGTTCAGAGGCAGAGGGAGAACCCAGCAGTGTGACAGTGAGGTCTAAACCGTCGTCCCTAAAGAGGAAAAGCCCAGATCACAGAACATACCACACACTGAGGGTGTAGTTTGTAAGACTGACTGAAATCTGTTGATGGGTAACGCTGCTGTAAGAGGGAACTGGTTCTAAAGTAGACACAGATGCTGTACTGAAGTGTTTCCAGGCTGGTTTGATTCAACTGGCTCAAACGAAAAGTTGGGCTTGTTTAATGGGGCGACACCCTCTAACGTAGAGAACATCAGCGTGCAGGAAATGTATGTAAGAGCTCCTCACTGTTTACTCCTGTGTGTTTACAGCTGTTAAGCCAGGCAGAAACTGCTGGATAACTAAACGACCGGAGTGACATCGAGACTTCATGCCAGACGTCCACAGGCTGCGGTCATTTATGTGTACTGCTGGGTTAAGATGGACCATAAGTATCTCCATACTCAACAATGTACGGCTGATAAACCATTAAAGCTCACTGTTTCAACACAAGCTGAGAGTTTTATTATGTGTATTATCTAGAACACAGAACATGGTGAATAAAATCCATGGAGTACAGCAAGCAGAACACTGCATGTACACACAGTCGAGTCACATTATTATGACCACCAGCAAACGTCCAGAGTAACCACCATGTGGAGCATGGACAGCAGCTGGACGGGCTGGGAGTAACTGGTCACAGGTATCTAGAGCCATGCTGACACTGGAGGGAGGGTGGGCCAGGGTCCAGTCAATCAAGGTGGTCCCACAGATGCACAGATGCTCTGGGGAATTTGGGGGCCAGCGTAGTCCTTGGAAGTCTTGGCCATGCTCTTCCAGCCAATGTCGTTCCAATATTGTCTTGCTGGAAGATCCCATCCGCCCCAGCGAACACTTCCTTCCCCATGCGCCCTCCAGCAGCTGTGGGTTGCACTGCTGTCAGCACGGCTCCAGATACCTGTGACAACCTACCAGGACCTTACTGAGTCAGTCCCGGCCCGTCTAGGTGGTGTCCCTGCTGCACACGGCGGTTACTCTGGATAGAAGCTGGTCATAATAATGTGATCTCTGACTAACTAAAACCTTGTAAGCCTTCGTCCAGGTGCTTACAGGCTACAGTACGACATGTCAGAACCTACATCAGATATTTGGCCACCATGAAGTTTAAACTCAGAAGCTTGCTACCTTCAGTCAACCTCACTACTTGATTAGCAGGCCTGGAGGCGAACCAGACCCCTGCCACTACCAACACCCCCTGTTAGAGCACCTGGATGATGTCGGAGCATTGTGGTTCCTGGTTTGTTGCAAGTCAGTGTCAGGTCTCTGTAGTTGGTCATGGATTAGAAGAGATGAGGAAGTGTTGAGCTGGTGTGACAGGCTTAGCCAGGGTAGGTGTGTGTTTGGCGACATTACCAGCTGCTCCTTTAGCCAGGAGATCAGTACGGTAGTCACTAAGGAAGAGAAGTTGAGACATGCCTTCATCTTCCTTGTTTATCAAGTGTCCTCTCCTTACATAATCAACAATTAGGCGAAAAAAAATACAAAAAAAAACAAAATTTTTATAAAAAAAAGAAAAAAAAATACATTTCTGGACACGAGAAAACAAAAAAAGAGATACACAGCATAGCTGAGAGTTGCTTCAGCTGATAACAAAAAATCACATCAAATCCTATAAATAAAAAAATAACACAACATTGCATACATTTTGACTCTACATGCAACAGTCTGGAGCTGACTGGCATCCAGAACTGAGTGTCTGTTTTAGATCTTGAAGACCAGCATCCACCATGGGGTAGAAGTAGCCCTGTGACCTTTACATCCCTGAAGTTTTGGCCACTGATCATCATTACCACAATCCTCTCCTCCCGCACTAGGTCCTGGAAATCCCAGACCAGCCCCCAGTTTTATCTGGCACCAAACCTAGGGCATATCTGGGTGGCAGCAAGTGATACACAATCTGGGCAGCAGTGTGGACCTTTGTGGGTCAGTGGAGAACCAAGGCTTGAAGCCAGTGCAGTTTATTACTGAACTGAATTGATCTTTTTCTTATTTGTTGTTCGCTGGTCTGCTTATTTCTTCCGTGATGACCGAGACAATACCATTCCATATTCAGCAATATGGAAAGTTTTGTGTCCTCTTTAGCTGCAGCTGAAACTCAAGGTCCCAAAGAGCACAGTGGCCTTTGGGAATCACTAAGAATCTTCCTAGACCTGGCCACCCATCCAAACTCAGTGATAGGGGAAGACAGACCCTGGTCAGGGAGGTGAGCAGGAACCTGAGGCTCACTCTGAATGAGCTCCAACGTATCCATATGGAGATGTAAAAAAAAACAACCATCCAGGCAGCACTCCACAAACTTCCTTAGTAAAAGACACATGACCGGCTGCTTGGAGTTTGCCATAAGTCCCCTAGAGGACCCTCAAACCAAGAGTCTCTGATCTGATTAAACCAAAACTGACCCAATAATGGCCTGAGTACCAAGAATCCCGTCTGGAGGGAACCAGGTACTGCTCATCACCTGGCTAGTGCCATTCCTACAGTGAAGTATGGTGGTGGCAGCATCATGACATGGGCGACTAGTCCTTATAGAGTACACCGAGATCTGTAAAGAAAACCTGGTCCAGAGTGCTCTGGATCTCTGATAACCGGTGGTCTGAAATCTGGGGCTCTCTGGAGGCAGGTGTTCGGGAGCAAGATCTCTGTTTTTACCATCCAACGTGACAACAACCCAAAGCACTCAGCCAGGACAACAACTGCATCTCAATTCTGCCAGTGCAAAATACCATAGTGTCACTATCAGAGCCCAGACCTGGGTCCAGTAGAAAATCTGTGGAAGGAGCTGGAAATGTAAGTGGTGTACCAATGCTCCCCATCCAACCTGACCAGCTCCTTAATCAAACATTCCATTCCACCTTAAACGAGACAGCTTGTGCAGGCCCCAGACTGTACCTGTCAAACCATTTAAGGTGGAATGGAGAATTCATAAAACAAGGAGGTGTAAATGCACTGAAATATAAGAAATATGGACAGAGGTTTCACACCACGAACTCTCTCTCCTCAATGTGCATTTCATGAACCAGACCAAAGAAATGACGATGCAGCACAACACTGACATACATTCTATAAATTTAGAAAAGACATTCACTTCACATCGCTAGCGATCTGATGCTCTTTTCTTAAGGCTAATATCAAACAATAAATTGTGACCTTCCAGTACCAAGGCTGATATAACATGAACAGGGTACCTATACATATTAGCCAAGATGGCTACTAGACAGCTACAGCACCATGAAGCCCTTACATAGCTAGCATATGTTCAAAACGTGCCAAAACCAGAAGAAATCCTCTATAAAACATTCATTTTTTCGACATTTATCTGCTTTAATATTAACTATAACACAATAACACCAATGAAATTGACTCATAAACAAATATTTCTCACCTAAAATAAAAGAAATATGGACAGAGGTTTCATAGCACGAACTCTCTCTCCTCAACATGCATTTAATGAACCAAGAAGAAGAGAGTCAGTTGCTCCACCTCCTGCCATCTACTCCCCCTACTGGCGAATTCAAGTAGTGCTGTTCAGAATCAACTCCGAAAGATTTTCAGCCTCCTACACAGGCAGGCACACTTATGTTCACAACCCAAATATATAAATAGAGAGAGATAACATAAATATTTTTTTGCTATATGGACAAAAGTATTGGGACACAATACAGTGTCTGGCTCTCAATCCAGTCCACCTTGACACTACTAAGAATAGAGAGAAGATCAAAACCCGGCATGTTCCAGGAGCTAACCCTGAGTAACGATGTTGGGTGTTTGGGTCAATGTGGAATTACAAACGGTTCTGTTCTGTACGCCTAGCAGTTATCAAAGACACTTATCTTGTACATCTGTTTCCTCCACCAGGCTCCTTGCTCTTTAGTAAAGTGTAAACACGTGTTTTCTCAGGCTCTAGTGGGCGGTACTTTGAGAATGTATGCTGAGCTCCCTTCAAAAAAGCTAATCAACACATCTGCTGTGCAATCTCAGTCGCTTCAAACCACGTCATCCGGGTTCACCCGGCTTGTTAATAGTGTCTAGTTCTTAATCCAGTATCTGTGCTGGCATAGGGGTCACTAGTGGGTGCCCTGCACATTTGGCAACAAGAGTCTCTGGTCTGATTAAAGCAAAATTGACCCAAGAATGGCCTGAGTACCAAGAATCACGTCAGGAGGAAACCAGGTACCACTCTTCACCTGGAGCATGGCGGTGGCAGTATCATGATGTGGGCGACTAGTCCTTATAGAGTACACCGAGATCTGTGAAGAAAACCTGGTGCCCAGTGCTCTGGATCTCTGATACCCCCGTCTGAAGTCCAGGGGTCTCTGGTGCAGGTTGTTTCTCGCTCGTCGAGTCCATGGGAGGGTGAGTCAGCTACTTCCATTTTACCATGATAAATGCATCTCTCTGGTAATCGAAAACCGAATTGACAAAAAA
>JAMWET010005021.1:0-35000 GCA_024036415.1 Prochilodus magdalenae
AAACGCCACACACCATCGTTTTACCCCTAAAACAAAAAAAAAAAAAAAGGATAATGAAGAATTGAAAATGTTAGAGAAAAGGTAAGTTTTTAAGTGAGTTTTGAGGACGGGGAAAGAAGAGGAGTGAAGTGCATATAGATGGACGGGTAGGGAGTTCCAGAGTGTGTGGGGGCCAGCAAAAGCAACACTAAATGACCTGCCACCATAGAGCGAGAGCCTGAACCTAGGTACAGATAAAGAGACCAGAATCTTGAGGACTAGTGACGTGAGGAAGTTAAGGATGAAGGAGGCGACAGTATAGTGTGGGTGTGTAGGGCCGTGTATGGGCTTTAAGGTCAGGAGCAGGATCTCATAGTGGATGCGCTCTGTAACTGGTAGCCAGTGTAGCTGAAGAAGGATGGGGGTGATGTGTGCGGATTTCTTGGTGCGGACTAAGACTCTGGCTGCGGAGTTTTGAATATACTGTAGAGGGCGAAGGGTTTTGGAGGGTAGACCATGGAACAGAGCTAGCTATCAAGTGACCTGACCCAGCAGAAACACCAACAATATCCAGTACTTCCCTCCACAGTTTATATTCCTTGAAATGACTATGTACAAAGACGCATTTTATAAACTGGGAAAAGATGGACGAGTAGTTATGAGCTTCTCCTCCTGGGGACCTAGTGACTCCTGTGTCTACAGTCAGTCTGAAGAATTTGTTGTTGCTTCTCTGCGTCATAATTTATTTCAGAAAATCTCAACTGATTTGTTGCTGTGTCGCTAAATCACAGTTAGAGGTAGTCATGGGCTGGGGGTTTCCCTGAACCGACAGTAATGCTTGAAGTGTCCCTATATAGCACAGCGCACCTACTCCCACTCAGCTGCTCCCTCGGGTACCGCTGTGACTAGGAGCTACCTCAACTATGGGTTTTCTCACTGCCCCCTGGTGTGTGTTCACTAGTGTGTGTGTATGTGGGTGTTTCACCTATGGATGGGTTAAATGTGGAAGTGTGTAAGCACAATTGGCAAAAATGGCCCTAAACTGTCTACACAGAGAGTGATTGGCCTCACCCGAAAACTGCGTACTCCCATAGGAAATGACTGGTCGCTTGTCGCTCGGTTGACTTCTAGTTTGAGCATTAAGTCTTTTGAAAGGCTGGTTAAAGTATTCTGGAACTTTTAGGATGCCATTGTTGTTTGTCATTCAGTTAAGTCCCATTTTAGTTTCTTGGCTCTTTAAATAGCTGTAATTATTTCAATTTCAATTTTAAATCAGATTAGTCGCTTGTGAATATTATCAATAGTGACAGCCCTAAACAAAAGCTGGAGTTATCGAAAATACCCATTGTAGCTGCATGGCCTACCTGATGTAAGATGCACCAGCTTATGAAAATACAATGCATCTCTTGATTCTCCCGATTGCATCATCCCGAGTCATCTCTCTGAAACAGCCCTGTGGATGGCACAGCTCATCTGATATGGAAACACATGGCAGGTGTTCAAAACGCGTCTGCCGCCAGGCCTGGCACATGAATGACATTGACGATGATCTACCATCCTGAGCCAGGGCATTCCCTGCCGTCCCCTCAGGGAGGAGGGCCACAGCTGAGCTGGAGTCAGGCCAGGGATGCAGAGCAGGCCAGGGTGGGATGGCCCATATGGCTTTAGAGAGAGGTGGGGGCAGGATGGCTCACCTTCAGGCTGTGTAATATTTGCCTGTGGAGAATCACCCGATCCAAAGCACTCTCATCCTGAACTGTGTGTGAGCCGACAAGAGCAAGGTGACAATGAAGAGCACACATGGAGCAGCCTCACTCAATCTGCACTCTCTACAGGAGAGGACACACTGCCCAGGCGGATGCAGAGGAAGAGAGAGAGAGAATGCTGGGAATTGTAGTCGTTTGTAGGGAACTAAGGGGGCACATCAAGCCCAGGCCAGGCAGGTTTGTGTGGGAGAGCTTTTCTCTGAAATACTCTTCATTTCTCAGCCCTCAGTTTGTGGAAGTAATTTAGATGTTCTATCAAAGAATAGTTGGCTAGGAGCAAACAACACAGTGAACACGATGTGGTGATTATGACCAATCACAATCAAGAAAGCACTAAGAACAAATGACTTGGTGGTTTGGGCCAATCACAGTTAGTGGGAGGTCTCAGAACCAACTATTTGATGATTAGGACCAATCACAATCAGGAAAGCACTAAGAACAAATGACTTCGTGATTTGGGCCAATCACAATAAGGGGGAGGTCTCAGAATGAGGTGATGGTTATGACCAATCACAGTAAGGGGGAGGTCTCAGAACAAACAAAACAATAATTAGAACCAATCACAGTAAACGGGTCTCAGAACAAACACTGTGGTGGTTTGGACCAATCACAGTACAGGGGGGGTCTAAGAAAGGAGTTTACAATTAGGATCAGTCATAGTCAGGCAGGGGTCTCAGAACCAACAACTCAGTGATTAGGACCAATCACAGTCAGAGGGAGGTCTCAGAACCAACAAGTCAGTGATTAGGACCAATCACAGTCAGGGGGAGGTCTCAGAACAAACAACTCAGAGACTGGGACCAATCACAGTCAGGGGGAGGTCTCAGAACAAACAACTCAGTGATTAGGACCAATCACAGTCAGGGGGAGGTCTCAGAACAAACAACTCAGTGATTAGGACCAATCACAGTCAGGGGGAGGTCTCAGAACAAACAACTCAGTGATTAGGACCAATCACAGTCAGGGGGAGGTCTCAGAACAAACAAAACAACTCAAGGACTGATGATTAGGACCAATCACAGTCAGGGGCAGGTCTCAGAACAAACAACTCAGAGATTGAGACCAATCACAGTCAGGGGGAGGTCTCAGAACAAACAACTCAGTGATTAGGACCAATCACAGTCAGGGGGAGGTCTCAGAACAAACAACTCAGAGATTGGGACCAATCACAGTCAGGGGGAGGTCTCAGAACAAACAACTCAGTGATTAGGACCAATCACAGTCAGGGGGAGGTGTCAGAACAAACATTGTGAACCAATCACAGTCAGGGGGAGGTCTCAGAACAAACAACTCAGTGATTAGGACCAATCACAGTCAGGGGGAGGTGTCAGAACAAACATTGTGAACCAATCACAGTCAGGGGGAGGTCTCAGAACAAACAACTCAGTGATTAGGACCAATCACAGTCAGGGGGAGGTGTCAGAACAAACATTGTGAACCAATCACAGTAAGGAGGAGGACTCAGAACAAACAACTCAGTGATTTGGACCAATCACCGTCAGGGGGAGGTCTCAGAACAAACAACGGAGTGATTAGGACCAATCACAGTCAGGGGGAGGTCTCAGAACAAACAACTCAGAGATTGGGACCAATCACAGTCAGGGGGAGGTCTCAGAACAAACAACTGAGGTATTAGGACCAATCACAGTCAGGGGGAGGTCTCAGAACAAACAACTGAGTAATTAGGACCAATCACAGTCAAGGCAAGGTCTCAAAACAAACAGTGTGGTAATTAGGACCAATCACAGTCAGGGGGAGGTCTCAACACAAACAACGGAGTGATTAGGACCAATCACAGTCCCTGAGGAGGTCTCAGAACAAACACTGTGGTGACTTGGACCACGTCTCCACAGCTCTTCACGCAGGAGGAATCAGTGACAAATCACTGCACACTTCCCAAATCCATATATCCTCCTCTGCAAGAAACTTAAGGGTTGAAATTCCAGTTAGTATGGATTATAGCTGTTCAGAATATGCAGGAAGTGTGTTGTTCTACACCTAACTCCTCTGAATGCGTGTATCTCCTGAATTCCAGAAGCTGATTTGTTATTAAAGATGCACTGTGTATTCCATATTCGAATCAGAGTGGAGCTGCCTGACAGAATGGTACTGTTTGTGTTTTGGGTCTTTCCTTTGTAAATGTCAGAGTATCTGTAAAGTGCGAGCGCTTTGCACACTATTATCTGTGTGCATAACACTATTCACAGCAGTCTGCGAGGGAACTGACTCAGTGGCATTATGAGGGCTTTATATTCCATTCCTTTCACAGTGTAGTCGAGTTGGATGCACTATTGGAAAATGGAAAAGGTCACAAATCCAGTAATTAGGGTAGCGAAATAAGCCATTGGGGAAAACTGAATGCAGCGACCTGTACTTAAACAACAACAGATAAATAGTGACCGGGGTGATGATGTGCCCGTTCAGTGTGTTTGTCTGATTAACGCCTGGCAGGGATGAATGTTTCAAGGCTGATACTGATATATATTTTAAGGGGCCTGAAAATTGCATGACCGATAATATTTTAGATAATAAGTTTTAGGTTTTCTTTTTCTGCTGCCCTCATTTGACCCGTGCTTCAGTGACTGATATGATTATTAGGCTTTAATTATCACAGCTAAGCTCAGGTAAACAACAGACGTTGTGTTTTATTTTTAGGCAGATATGTTAGATATGGATATAGCTACTTCCTTCACACTATGGTCTTTGGCCACGCCCACATGCAGTCCCTCCTTTTAGCCAATCATTAACTGCTCTGGAGCGTTTTCCACACATGGAACGAGACATTCCCTGCACTGTAGCACCTCTTCTCAATCTATGGATCCCTCACTCACACCCCACAGGTATAGCCCCATCACGAAATTTGGGGGTTCCCTCGCTGGCTGGCTACTCCTAAACTTTCTTATACATTCTTATATACAGCTGAACAGTAGACTATATAATATCATAACAGATGCACTTTTAGGGACCCACCAGAGATTATATAGGGGTCTTGGAACTTATCAGCCCCTCCCACCTTGGTTTCACCACATTACCTCCAGGTAGACTTTTGTTTGTTTCCTTCTTCTTTGTTCCTGACAGCAGTATGTCAGATTATTGACTTATTATCTCTACATAATGATAAATATTCTCATATGATTGACTTATTATTTCAACATATTGACTTACTTTCTCATAAATATTGATTTATCTCTAAATAGTGTTGGTATTTTCTCAGATAATGGTCTTAGTGCCTCAAAATGTTTCATTTTCTCAAGGTGTTGACACAGTGTTGCAAAATAATGTTTTATTATTGTTATTATTATTATTATTAAATTGACCGTACAAATTACTGCTTCCAGAAACAGAAAGAGAAGAACATAGGCGATTTGTTTAATTCCTGAAGGGGAATGGCTTCCCGTCTGTATTGCTGCCTTGTCGTTAAACAGGGAATTCCTCATACTGACCTTCCCAGTGGCACAACAGTCTACAGCAGTGGTTCTCTATCCCGTCCTTGGAGTCCCTTGGATGGTCCAAGTGCTTCCCTTTGTCTGTATGGGTTGCAGGTTGGGTGCATAAACTGTCACTGTCTGGTGAAGAATCTGAGGACTGAGTTTGGAACCACTGGTCTAAGATTTTGGTTTAGTGTCTGGAGAGACCATGGACCACCAAACAGGTGCTAATAATTGGCAGATATTAATAATACAACAGGTTAACCGAGGTCAGCTAATATCACCACGCAGCCTACATATCTGAGCGGGTCGAGTCTGAGTGTGTTATTTAAGTTCTGGTGCTGACTCTATAAGCAATATCAGATATCGAACACCTAGTAGTATTTTGTTACAGCACATGTGTATAGCTTTTGACCTTGGGTAACACTAACGCTCCGTCTTTTCTCTTCTTGTGTTTCCTCTACAGGTCAAAGTAACAAGGACAACTGCCTTATGAACCAATCAAATAGAAAAAAAAAACTGCTGTTTTACCATTTTGTCTTTTTATGTAATTTGTCTTAATATGATAGTGTCTTACGAACTGTCGGAGGAACACGAGACGTGGCACTTTAACCTCAAAAAGGCTGGAAAAACCAACCCTCACTGGATTTCCCACACTGGAGCATCTCAGCCTGGCACTTCCTGTCTGGAGCCCCTGCCGGCCTGGCTTTGGGCTTATCAGCAGGCGCAAGAGAGCCCCCCTGTGGTGAGGACGCTTTCTGCAGTTCCTTGCCCGCCTTCTGACAGCAGAAGCAAAAGAGTCATATCGAAGGAGCAGATTGCATCGATCTCTGTGGATTTCAGCAGGGAGACGAAAGAGAAGAGCCTGCCATGCGCTGAAGGGACTGAGCCCGATGCTGGAGAATATCCCTACGTTCTGAAATACTGACACTCCCCACTTTAAAGAATGTCCAATACAGTCACAGTGCTAACACCTGGAAACGAACGAACAAGGAGAATCACATGCCTGCGTTTACAGATGGGTATTCTCGACCACTGGGATACCATGGAACTAATTCATCACAGACCATCACAGTTTCATTATGTTATAACTGTTTATTTTTTTTGAATCTGTATTATGGATGTATTTGTCTTGAAAGTGCCAAGAACAAGTTACTTAGGATCTCAGTATCAGAAGCTGCCCAGAGATTTCGTATTTTACAACAGCAGTCAAAAATATCTATCACGTCACCCGTTATAGAAGTCGTCTTCAGATCGACCGTATTTGTTTGCATGAGGTGTCATGTTGCATATTTAATCTGTGACAGCAGGAAATAGGCCCCAGCCTTGGCGGAGCTAGCAGCTGCCCTTTCTACAGCTGTCTCTCTGGCTTCTAAAGGTTATGTGAAAATTGTGCTTTCGTTTTTTTTTCCTCCTCTTTTTCTAAAACAAGTGTTCGGTCTCGTTAAGAAGAAAAACGAAGAGAAAAACAGATGTACCTTCTTTCTATCTGACGCTTTTTTAACACGTGTGCCAGTGTTCACTCTTTTTCTAGTAGACTAATCGGTTATGTTGTGAAGGTGGGCCTTTCTTTATAAATGTACATAGACGCGAGGGAAACCTTGGTGGGACGGGGGGGGGCGGGGAGGGTGAGGGAGTGATATAAAAAAGAGAAAAAAGCTGCGCTGTTTTGGTAGTGTGCCGTGAGAGGAGTTGTGGGTGAATGTGCGCGTGCTGTAGAGTTTGTGCCGTGGCTGAAATGTATGTGGCTTCGTGTAATGGCCATTCGCAGGAACCCATGAGCAACCGTAAAGCCTCCATGCTTTCTCTCCTGGACCATAGACCTTCGCCTGCAAATAGAACAGCACTCGTTTGTCCATTAGAGAAGTTGTTTACAATGTCGAGCTGTTCAATTCTATTATTTCCACTAATAGCACACATACTGTGTGGGCTTTTTTTTTTTTTTTTGGAATCAGCCAAGTCTTGGCTACTGTTAATCGTGCTCCGAAATGAATACAAAGAAATGAGTTTCCTTTTTTAGCTGCGCTTTCAATTACCCATAATATCTCAAGATCTTTCATCTCATATTAAGCCCTTTGATGATACATGAAAGTGCGAAACGTCTTCATTTGGGTCAGGCTTTTACACCGAAGTGGGAGGAAGGAAACACAAAAATCTGCACTCTACAAAACTCACGCTAACATGCCCTCGTCAACTTCGCCTCACGGAGGAAGTGTCAAGATGAATCCGACCAGAAATCCAGCCAAGCGTTTATTAAATGCACATTTACAACATTCAGGCAGAAAGAACTTAAGTCCTGTTTCCATCCACTACAGTTATCTCAGCTACAAATGCTTCCATGCTGTGCGTGCTTCCATTGAGGTCTTCTGGTTCCCATATTGTTCTTTCTTCAGGTAGGAGAGCATTCGCTGAAGACATTCTGTCATCTCAGATCTCAGTAGCATCCATAAAACATTTTCTGAATGTTGCACTGAGAACGTTCTTCTTTGGTTATCATGTAACGTAACCTGTGGGCCCTCCAATATCCACCAAACATCCTCTGAACGTTACAGTTAGAGCGTTACGTCTTGGCTGAGATGTAACCTTATAGGAACATTATCTGAAATTATAAACGTCTTTAAATTGTTCTTTGAACATTTGATCAAAACATGCTCTAAAGCTTTATTTGAACTTGTAGGGAAGACAAAACTCCGGGTTTCCTGCTAGCTGGGATGTGGAGAAAGGCTAGATGATATCAGCCACCATGATTTATCAAAATGAGCAAAATGGAGAGATTTAACTCATAAATCCATATTTCTATGACTGTGGTGACAGAGTATAGACGCCGGGCAGTACGAGCATTAGCCACCCAGTGAGGGCTGAAATCTCGGTGCCACCCCGATGACTCCCACCATAGACTCGTGCAAACATACCAGACCGTTGTGTGAGCACACGGTGCAAAGCTATTTTCAGGCTAGCTTTGGATTCGGCATTTCAGAACGTCAAAAGCATCCTTCCAAAAGCTATGCACCATAATCAGACCCCTGTAAGGCCATAGGTCCACCCAGTTTTGCCATAACCACTTTAATAGATTAACACAAGAAACCTGCATCCGCATGCCTAATTGGAAGGCTTTATAAACCAGATGGTTAAATAGTGACTGCAGCTTCACCGTTCCGATGTATGATTGTGGATATGCTTACCACACGGAAAAAGAAAGAAAGGAAAAACAGAGAATTAATATCCGTTTTTTTATTTGCTGTGTTAAAAAGCACACAGATCTAACAAAGTGCACCAGGTATATAGTATTTTTCAATTTTCACTGCAAGCTTTCAAGCTTTGTAGGGTAAAGGTCATGTTACGCTTCTCATAAACTTGGATATCATCTAGAATTCCAAGTTTCCCGGTTATAAATATGGCTTTATCAGCCGTTCAAGCTCAGTGCACCAGTGGGACAATCGGTATCTCCCAGTTTTAGACACCAATCCAATGCAGCATTAGTCAACTCTTCAGTCCAGACATGTCTCGATATGTTTTTGGTCTGATCAGATGGAATTGATTTATGTGACGTTTGGCCTGATTGTTGTTTTTTTTAAAACCTGTGACTGTGATAAGACACAATTCCCTTTTTAACCCTCCAGACAAGTGGCAGACTAAGCCATGTACAAGCTATTGCATTCAAATACTTTGAATACTTCAAAAGTGCGTATCACTTTACACTGCTAGCTTGTAATGTAGCGTGCCTGCTGGTTAGTAAGCTAAAGGCTACCCAGCTAACAACAACAGAAAGATCCACAAAACACCACAATTACACAGCAAAGCTTGTACCCAGACGAAGCAGTTCACACAGTATATGTACGTCACGTCTCAAGAGAACACATTTTGCTTCACACTGTCTGTAAAGCTAGCTAATTAGCTTACTGAGGCTAACCTAGCAGCAGGCAAGTGCGTACAGACTAACTAATGCTGCGTTCATGAACAACTGGGAAGTGTCTGAGCTCCAGGAAGGAAAATTCAATTTTGGAAGCCCCATGAACATTTAATTCCCACTCTGAAAGATGAAGTTTCTTAAGATCTCCGGCTTCACCAAGCTAATAAGTGATGTCATTTCAATGTGGCGGCGCCAACCAAGACCCAAAACTACAACAGCGCGGTTGAAGTAGTTTTCCTGATTATTCCTCATGTGCCATATGTGTATGGTGCCAGTAACCACAGGGGATCCTGTTTAATTGTAAGGTGTTAAGACATTCGGTGCAAGACTGCTTTTGTGTTGATGCAGGCGCTACATACAGCACAGCCTGCTTTCACTGTTAGAATATATGTAGCACTAAAATGACCAAACAGCTCTTTCATTCAAATGCGGCTGCTTTTCAAAGCTTTTTATTTGCGAACTGCAGCCGGACATGCGTCCACTAAGGGCTAATGTTATACGAACGCTTTGAGGTAGAACGTGGGGGATTCCGAGTGGGAAAATTCTGAGCTCCCAGTTGTCAGGAATGCAGCATAACCCTTCCCTCATTGTCCTCATGCTGGACACCTGTATAACCCACACCTGTAATCAAAAGTTTAGACTCCCCTTGTCAAGTTATAACGCCACAAATAAGCTCAAGTTCTAAGTGGAAATCAGTTAGGAAATCATCCTCTGTAGGAAATGAACTGAAACATGATATTTGTTCTGCTAATTTTAGTGTACACCTACGGAACGCCGGAGGAGCCGGGATTATAAATAAAAAAACTTCCAGGTGGTTGTTAGGGGAACGTTTTGCAGTTTGTATGCACATTTTCTTTTATTGGTGGCCACGATTTCTTAGCTCATTCACAAAATTCCTAGAACAGTGTCAACAATTCAACATACACATTATTATTAGCATTATTAATTTTAGCCATGTTCATCTTTGATTTTCCAGTTTTCATTATATATGGTTACATAATGCTCACTAATTGTTAAATAAATTATAATACATACATTGAAATGCACATTTGTGTATTATTTTCTCCATCCACTTGCATTTAATTTTAGCATGTTGAAGCATTCACAATATTTCTCACGAAGTACGACACACCCAACCCTGCAGCTTGATGCAGGAGCCAAAGCAGTGATAAGCGGCTACGCTGTGGCTTTATCTAGGTTACCTATAATAATTCGAAAATGCAGTTTAGTGGAGGTGTGATTGAAGTATCTGCATGCTGTTCACTGATTAAGATGCTTTGCTGTGCAAGGGAGTCTACGATCTGTTTATAACTCAATTGAGCGCACCTTTATCCATTATGGCAGAAATATGAGCAAGTCTTGTTGCTGTCAGATGGCTTCAGGGAACTGTTAGCCAATCTGTGCGTAGGACAAACAGCATGCATCTACTGTGTTTGTTTTGTTTGTGCACAAATTTGAAAAAAAAGTGCAGACAACTAAAAAGACAACATGCGCATGATTAAAGAAAATGAGAGAATGAATTGTTGGTCAAGGAATAAAAGAAAACGTGTACATCAGTTGCAGGAAGTGCCTAAAATATGATTTGTGGTTTTAACCGTGGCTCCTGTAGGGTTCCATACACAAGAGTTTATCATTGAAAACAAACAAACAAACAAACAAACAAACAAACACAAAACTTGACATTTTTAAATTTGATTGGTTTCAGTTCAGTAAATGTCATTTGACTGGTGCACACCAACTTTTCATACACCCTATTTGTTATGGACCTCCGAGTGTTGGCTTGAAGCTGACGTGGGCATGTTCAGAAGTATGGAGATTCGGGTCCCACATCTTTTCTGAACACGGATTACCAAACATTTGCCCACCATTTGATAAACTAAGCTTTAATACGCATCCGTAGAAATGTCTTGGGTGCGGGAAAAATGTGTGGCCGCAAATAAAACGCTGTATGGGTGTAAGGTCTTTAGGGAAAGTGCCTGATACAACATCCTGTTAACATTCCAGCAAATAACAACCTGCCCTCCTCCACACCGTTTGCCAGTTAGTAAGTAGGCCCGCATGGGCATATTTCATCACGCCCCTCATGAATTGCCCTGGCAAAGCCATGCAGCTTTGATGATTAATAAAGATATTGTAGCCGCACCACTTTTCAGGCCTTATTGGCTAATAATTCCCCACAGTCATCCTTCACGGCTGCACAGCTCTCCCACTGGTGCTCCGGACGGAATATGAATATGCTAGCTGCTAGGTTGAATTAGCGTCTTCAGGAGAGATCAGAGTGAGCATTGTTCTGCGTTCTGCCTTTAAAGTGAAATGTGGAAGTGACAAAGGCTGAGCGCTGTTGCCAGAAGCTCTCTTTATTACCAGGCCCCTAAACTCCCACATCAGCCTGACCTCCATTTCTCCTGTAAATACATCACTGTTTCAAACATGGTGCTTGATTAGTCCTTACATGTTGATGCTGTTGCAGGACGGAGTAGAGGCTGAGAACCTGCCAATCATCACTCTACCGGCTGAACCCAGTCATGCCCTCGATCAGTACGTGTGGAAGCAGCAATCACGCGAGGTTAAATCGGGTTCTGCTCCTTCGGGGATGATCTTGCACGATGCTTCTCCCAGGTTCATGCGGACGCCGTCACGGCTAGCTGATGTTTACCGTCCCGGGTTGTAAATAAAAGACGTTTTTAAGACCCGCTGAGATTTCTTCGTGAAATATACAAACCGTCCTGTGCTTAAGCTAGTCTAAATTTAAACCAACGCCTTCAATAATAGCATATAAGAAGGTCTACTTCTGTTTTAGCTCAGTGGTCTGAGGTGTTTGGTATTATACACATTCTAGAGCTGTTATCATAGACGCTCTCCTAGGATATAGGTCTCCAGTTCAAAGCTGAAGAACCTTCAGCCAGTCAGACTTTTTTTGTTCAGTATTAATTTTTTTTTTTCGTCTCCCGAGTGTCCAAGTGACAGCAGAGCGAGAATGTAGGTTGGCTGGCTGAAGGTTCCTGAAAGCTGCACTTGGGTTCTGTGTGCTAGGGGGCCATTCAGGCTGTAATGACTGGGTTCAGTGCTGACTTCAACTTTTAAATAGACTTTAGCTTTTTTCTATTTCTTTTACTTTACAGAAATGACTGTACATATAATATGAATAAAATCAGACAGTGGAGAAAAACATATGCATCTGTAATTATTTGTTGCTTTCTGAAACCGTCAGCTGCTTATGAGATGTCCATCAATAAGAAGACAGGCAGTAAATGATATATTGACTGGTTTCACATATGTGGTTCAAATGATGATGTAAAGCACACAGCACAGAAAACTGAGATACAACACCTCTTGAGCAGAAAGGGGTTAAGGGCCCTGCTCAACTCAGGGAGACCTTGGAGCAGCTGCCCAGAGCCCTAACCACTAACCCACCCCCACCCCAGAGATTATCAGATTTTAATCTGATAGTAAGGAACGTCTTTACTTTGTGTTAATGTCCTTCTGGAAAGTCAGTAGCTAGTATAGGTAATGTTAGCTACTAGCAGTAGCTCCAAGTGACTAGCATAACTATCTAAATAGTAGGAGGGCGGAGCTTATTTACACAGAGGATCATTTTATTTAGTCTATTTCCACATGTTGTGTCTGTGTGATCATCATGCAGCACAGCTCATCAGATTATTCCCGACCCCACCTAAATAAATGGACAATAGCTTGTTAGGAGGGAAGGAGGAAATCCTAGGGTGTAAATCGGGGTGTGAAACAGCAGCCGGGCAGTTTTAACCCGGCACATGATACAGCACCACCGGGAGCAGAAAGGGGTTAAGGGCCTTGCTCAAGGGCCCAACAGTGGCAACTCAGGGAGCCCTGGGAGCAGCTGCCCAGGGCTCTAACCACTAAACCACCCCCACCCCAAAAATCATCAGATTTTGGGTATTTTGGTGTCTCCCCTTTCAGAGAGAGAGGACTCTGGTCTGGACGGCTGGAAATAACTGCCCAGCATTGTTGCAAAGATGGCCACTGAGTGAACAGAGCTTTCTGTTCGTACTTCAATCATTTGCTTGTAAAACAGTCTGAAATTGTGAGCCCCCCCCCTGCTGCTTATGAGATATCCAGCGGTAAGATGATGTACCGTGAAATGCATTGACCATTTTGGCCTTTATTGTCTTTATAATATTTCGGCTATCCCAGCCTATAAAGCAGAGTTCCAAGTGGCAGATCAGCCATGAAACAGCACCACTGTGGCATAGAGGGGTTAAAGGCCTTGCTCAAGGGGCCAGTTGGCCAGCAACCCAGAGCTCTAACCACTCTCCCCTACCCCATATCCTGTTGTGTCTTGGATTTTTATCACTGAACAGGTTGTTTTTAGCATTTACCAATGACCAATTGATAAATTAATTTCTGAGCTTGGCTATAAACGAGACAGAATGGGCATCGTTTGAAAAGTGAATGGAAACTTGCCATGCCTAACATGGTGCCAGTTTATGGAGAAAGTCCGGGCCTTTAAGAAAAAGCTTCACTCAAATTGATGGTCATGCCATGACTTGAGGATCAACTGTGGAGCTAGCCACCTCACTGTGAAGACCTGCACCAAGTGCAGTAGCTAAAACAAGCTTAATTAATAAGCTATATAAATAAATAAGCTTTTTTTTAATAACAATACAAAAAAAATTTGTGACCTCAAATGTGTTCTTAAAACAGTAATGTGACCTTCAGTTTTAAGTATTTTGGTGTTTCCCCCATTCAAAGAAAGAGGAATCTGGTCTTGTATGGCACAGATAAACAAACTTTCCTGTTCAGCGTTGGCAAGGCCTTCAACCACTCTGTCCAAAAACATGAAACACTCAACTCAGCTGTCATGCCTGCTACTAAGACCAGAAAGGCCATGAGAGTTCTTTACTGGTGTTTGCTGTCTTCTATTAATGGTGAAGAACTGTGTTGATAACATGTGAGCAATCACACTCTACTCTATGGGCTCAGTCTGGCACTGACCAAATAATAACCATTCATGTGCCATCAATGAGCAAGTCTATGAAAGCATCCTCTCCACTGAGTGAAGTGTAGCAGATGGCAGCTGGTTCCAGTTCTGTTCTAACCAATAATACAGCAGCGTCAGTGCCAGACTCAGAGCTTTGGTCATTTTTATAGTTTTTACATCGCTAAGCCTTCTGTTTCTACATTACCGCCAACTGGACTGCTCGTATAGCTAATTGGTCTGATAAAAAATATGGCTGGAAAGAGAGCTCCCTGTTAGCCAAAGACTGAATCCAGCACAGAGCAACAGTCTTGTAAGAGTTTGTGCAAATGGGCGAACAGAGTTCTACGTGGTACCCACTGGTTCTCCTTCCTGAAGGTTTTGGATCTAACAATTGTTTGACTTGTATGTACACTGATTGGCATAGTTCAATATAGAGAGTTCAGTTTACAGAACTGACATACCCGGAACTTTAAACACTGTTGTTCCTCCTTCATATACAGATCCTGTATTTCCCAATGAGGCCGGTAAAACAGGCCTGTTCCAAAATCCTAAACTGTTACGTCAAAGTATATCCCTTAATTACGGTGGCCGAGAAAGCCCAACGCACTGCAAGTTAAAAACACACAGCAAAGTCTCAAAACACAAACATCAAAATGAGACCGCCTCCAAACCATTAACCGAACGCGCGGCAAAGTCTCCAACGCGCAGCAAACACTGAAAACACATGCAGCTTCCAACACACATGCAGAAAGCCTCAAAACACAACGGAAGTGTTTCCGAGGGGCACTGAAAGTGGACGGACCTATTCGAGACTGGGCTGCGTAAAACACGAGAAACTGGGCGATAAACAGAAAGTTTGAGACTTTGCTGCGTGTTTGAGACTGTGCAGCACGTTAGAGACTTTGCTGCGTTAGAGACTTTGCTGCGCGTTTGAGACTTTGCTGCGTTAGAGACTTTGCTGCGCGTTTGAGACTTTGCTGCGCGTTTGAGACTTTGCTGCGCGTTTGAGACTTTGCTGCGCGTTTGAGACTGTGCAGCACGTTAGAGACTTTGCTGCGTGTTAGAGACTTTGCTGCGCGTTTGAGACTGTGCAGCACGTTAGAGACTTTGCTGCGTTAGAGACTTTGCTGCGCGTTTGAGACTGTGCAGCACGTTAGAGACTTTGCTGCGTGTTAGAGACTTTGCTGCGCGTTTGAGACTGTGCAGCACGTTAGAGACTTTGCTGCGTGTTTGAGATGTTGGAGCACGTTAGAGACTTTGCTGCGCGTTTGAGACTTTGCAGCACATTTGATACTTTGCAGCACGTTAGAGACTTTGCTGCGCATTAGAGACTTTGCTGCACGTTTGAGACTTTGCAGCACGTTAGAGACTTTGCTGCGCGTTAGAGACTTTGCTGCGCGTTTGAGACTTTGCAGCATGTTAGAGACTTTGCTGCATGTTTGAGACTTTGCTGCACATTTAATACTTTGCAGCATGTTAGAGACTTTGCTGCACATTTAATACTTTGCAGCATGTTAGAGACTTTGCAGCACGGTAGAGACTTTGCAGCACGTTAGAGACTTTGCAGCACGTTAGAGACTTTGCTGCACATTTAATACTTTGCAGCACGTTAGAGACTTTGCAGCGTGTTAGAGACTTTGCAGCACGTTAGAGACTTTGCAGCACGTTAGAGACTTTGCTGCACATTTAATACTTTGCAGCACGTTAGAGACTTTGCTGCGCGTTAGAGACTTTGCTGCACATTTAATACTTTGTTTAGAGACTTGTGCTGCGTTAGAAGAGCTGCGCACTTTGCAGCATGTTAGAGACTTTGCTATAAGACTTTGCTGCACATTTGCAGCATGTTAGAGACTTTGCTGCACAGTACTTTGCTGCGCATTAGATCGTCACGTTAAAACTTTGCTGCACATTTTATTCATACTTTGCAGCATGTTAGAGACTTTGCTGCTCCGTTTTGATATTTGCAGCACGTTAGTAGTAGAGACGTTTTGCTGCGCATTAGAGACTTTGCTGCGCATTTGAGACTTTGCAGCACGTTAGAGACTTTGCAGCATGTTAGAGACTTTGCTGCGCATTAGAGACTTTGCTGCGCATTTGAGACTTTGGAAAGCGAGAGAGTGTGCACTAGTATAAGTAGCATTAGCTAGAGCAAGCTGAGACCAAGCTAACTAGCATAGTTAGAGACTTTGCCATGTTAGAACTTTAACTAGCTAGAGACTTTGCTAGCATGTGCAGTACGTTTCGAGAGACTGTGCAGCACGTTTACTTTGCACAAGAGGCTTTGCAGCAGTTTTTTTAGAGACCATTTCCATTAGAGACTTTGCTGCGTGTTTGACTTTCTAGCACATTGTGCAGCACGTTAAGACCAGCGCATTAGAGACTTTGCTGCACGTTAGAGACTTTGCTGCTTACCAGATCATGTTTGAGACTTTTGCAGCATAAGCATTTGAGACAAAAAGAGAGAAGACTTTGCTGCGCAGTTTGGAGACTTTGCAGCGTGTTAGAGACTTTGCTGCATGTTCAGAAGACTTTGCGCAGGGTGTTGAACGGGGGTGTAGAAAAACTGCACGTTAGAGACTTTTGCACTGTTAGAGACTTTGCTGCACATTTGATACTTTGCAGCACGTTAGAGACTTTGCTGCTCGTTAGAGACTTTGCAGCACGTTAGAGACTTTGCTGTGCATTAGAGACTTTGCAGCATGTTAGAGACATTGCTGCGTGTTTGAGACTTTGCAGCACGTTTGAGACTTTGGCTGAAAGAAAAAAAAAAAAAAAAAAAAAGGAGAAGCGTTTGTCTGAAACTTTGCTGTAGCGTTAGAGCGTTCTCTACACTAAGTGCTGCGTGAGACTTTGTGTGCTTAGCATTTGGCAGGTGGGCGTTAGATCACATTTGGGTTCATTGTAAGCGCTCCCTCTTTCAGGTGCAGCTGTATTTGGCTCATGCAGTGCGTTAATGGAGCAACACTGAACGGCAAACATGCAGAAATCTATTACTGATGAATCTACAGTCTTATCCGCACTGCTCATATCCTTACAAGGAACTCTGCTGTCAGTGGTACCGGGGTTGAAGTTCATCTTTTAACAGGCCTGAAATTGCTTCCGATACACCATCTTCTTAATCAAACGTTCTGTTCCACCTTAAATGCTAGAATGTAACTACAGCACCATTTAAGCTGGAACTGAAAATTCACAAAACAAGCTGCCGGATAGGAAGCACGACTTCAGCTCCCACATCTTTAACAACATCCTGGACAACTTTAAGTCACAACTGTTAGTTCGGTCTGCGTATTTCACTCCAGGCAGTTTCTCAAAACTTATATGGACTATATGGAGCAGCTTTGCTCAGCGTTTGACACTGAAAAGCTAACGAGACCCTTAGCATTGTTCCTGTAAGTAGCAGCCATGCTGTGGGATTGTATCAGTTTGCCAGTTGAAGCAGATCATCTCAAACTGAGAGTTCCATAGCGAGGTACAACTTGTGGACTGTGTGTTGACGTTCAGATGGAAAGCGAGTAGCTAGTATAGGTAACATTAGCTACTAGCAAGCTCCAAGCTAACTAGCATAGTATGCTAGCTAACTAACTAGCTAGCTAACTAGCATAGTATGAGGGTGGAGTTTATTTACACAAAGGCTCAGTTTATTTAGTCCATTTCCACATGTCCCTTCTGTGTGATCTCATTGTAAACCAGCCAATCACAGCAGAGCTTACCAGATCATTCATAAGCTCACCAAAAAAGAGAAAACAGTTCGGTTCATTCTAATGCAGGGTGTAAACGGGGGTGTAAAACTGCACGTGGGGAGTTTTCACTGCAACCAAGTCACATTATAGAACATTGGAGAACAATTTGACATGCTGAATACATGCTTCTGTAGCACCTGTGAGCGTGTAGCATTCCCTACACTAAGTCTGTGCACTTTTGTGTGCTTTGCATTTGGCAGGTGGGCTTTTGATCACATTTGGGATCATCGCTCCCTCTTTCAGGTGCAGCTATATTTGGAACTCATTGTAATCCAAACCACTGGGACGCTGTGGCTGTAAATAGTAAACAAAAGGCCGGCCTCTGGACACCGCACAGGCCTGCTCGCTCTGCAACAGAACACAGGCCCCTTTAGGCATTCAGGAAAAAGCTTCTGCTAAGGACCCTTTTTGTTCCTGACGGCAGTGTGTTCAAATTACCTCGAGATAACGACTGATTTACTCAAAATATCAAACAGCCATGTTGGAATAATGATACGGTCTGTCAGATTCATGGCTTAGCATCTGATCCTAAAAACACTCATCATCAAAAGAACAGCTGTACCCAGAAGGAGGTGTGGGAGTGCGGTGCTGTTGGGAAGGATAATAACTGATGATAAATTTAGACTGATATGATCAATATTTATTGAGCTACACATACAGAAGTCTGTCTCTCAGTATGGCGTTGGGCCGTCATGTTTGCTAACCCAACATGCGAGACGTCTCGGTATGGAGTTGTCCTGTGATAATCCATCCCATGCATCTCAAATACTCTCATGCAGTTCCTGCGGATTTTGTGGTAGGTGGAGGGACACCAGGCCTTCTGGACGTGTGACAACAAACCCTTCACCTTGGTGTTGACCACGGTGCGTCCACACACGGACTCGTTGGTCACCTCCACCAAGACTAAAGCAGGACTCGTCACTGAAGATGACCCGCTGCCATTCTGAAGCACTCCATGACAGTCTGGCACGACACCACTGCAGTCCTTGGTAACGTTGATGTGGTGTTAAGGACAGTCTGTGTGCCTGTAGTCCTGCGTCGTTCGGTGGTCTGTCAATGGTGCTGGCCCTAACAGGATGACACAGGGAGGCATCACTGCTCGCTGAATGTCCGCAGTCAGGGCCGTTGGGTCAGTCAGGTACAGCGATAAGTCCTGTCTCTGCACGGCTGAGCGTGAAACTTGAATCATTCACATGTCTCACAATGTCCAACCAAGTTCTATACCTGTCAGTTGATTCCTTCTGGGTGGAGCTATTTGCGCAACAATTTTTTTAATGACGAGTGTATAAAGACTTAAAATTACATAATATATCGACTTATATATTACTGACCTAATATCACTGCTCTGTCTACTGGTTTCTTTTGATGAACATATAGTACATCAGATTATTTGTATAACCACTGTATCAGCTAGAACAAACACACATCACCACACCATTTTCAAATAATAAACATGAACAAATATGAAAGAGTGTTGCGCGCGCCTCAGTCCTTCAAACTGCACCTTTTCACGAGCATTTCTTTAACAAAGACAATCCGCTTGTTAAGACATGACATATCAACCTTACGCCTGGGCCCAAGTCTCCTAAGGCTCTTCAAGGCTCTCATCTTTTCAGCATGCTGCAGTGCGGGGTCCCTTGTTGCTTGAACAGATCTGAGTCCAAAACACAACTTCATTATCATTCCAGCACTTTCCCTGTGATGAGGAGGAGAAGAGGAGATGCCTGCAGCTGATACATATAATTCCTAAACCAATCAAGAATGTTTAAGGTTCAGAAATAGATAGATAGATAGATAGATAGATAGATAGATAGATAGATAGATAGATAGATAGATAGATAGATAGATAGATAGATAGATAGATAGATAGATAGATAGATAAGTTTATAAATAGATAGATAGATAGATAGATAGATAGATAGATAGATAGATAGATAGATAGATAGATAGATAGATAGATAAGTTTATAAATAGATAGATAGATGGATAGATGGATAGATGGATAGATAGATAGATAGATAGATAGATAGATAGATTGATTCGTTTATAGATAGATAGATAGATAGATAGATAGATAGATAGATAGATAGATAGATAGATAGATAGATAGATTGATTCGTTTATAGATAGATAGATAGATAGATAGATAGATAGATAGATAGATAGATAGATAGATAGATAGATAGATAGATAGATAGATAGATAGATTGATTAGTTTATAGATAGATAGATAGATAGATAGATAGATAGATAGATAGATAGATAGATAGATAGATAGATAGATAGATAGATAGATAGATAGATAGATAGTCCCCTTTGTGGACACCCTTGATAGAGGCTGTGGGGTGTTTCCTACTATGAAGCCACATCTTTGTGTCAGAAGCCAGAAAATAGATTGTATAAGATGACGATTTTGATATCTGTATCAGCATCACCAACCATCACTGTCTGCTGGTTTCTTTTGATGAACATATTTTACGTCAGATTATTTGTATAACCCACTGTATCAGCTAGAACAAACACACATCATCACACCATTTTCAAATAATAAACATGAACAAATATGAAAGAGTGTTGCGCACGCCTCAGTCCTTCAAACTGCACTTTTCACGAGCATTTCTTTAACAAAGACAATCCGCATGTTAAGACATGACATATCAACCTTACGCCTGGGCCCAAGTCTCCCAAGGCTCTTCAAGGCTCTCATCTTTTCAGCATGCTGCAGTGCGGGGGTCCCTTGTTGCTTGAACAGATCTGAGTCCAAAACACAACTTCATTATCATTCCAGCACTTCCCTGTGATGAGGAGGAGAAGAGGAGATGACTGCAGCTGATAAATATAATTCCTAAACCATTCAAGAATGTTTAGGGTTCAGAAATGTATGATAGATAGATAGATAGATAGATAGATAGATAGATAGATAGATAGATAGATAGATAGATAGATAGATAGATAGATAGATAGATAGATAGATAGATTAGTTTATAGATAGATAGATAGATAGATAGATAGATAGATAGATAGATAGATAGATAGATAGATAGATAGATAGATTAGTTTATAGATAGATAGATAGATGGATAGATGGATAGATGGATAGATAGATAGATAGATAGATAGATAGATAGATTGATTCGTTTATAGATAGATAGATAGATAGATAGATAGATAGATAGATAGATAGATAGATAGATAGATAGATAGATAGATAGATTGATTCGTTTATAGATAGATAGATAGATAGATAGATAGATAGATAGATAGATAGATAGATAGATAGATAGATAGATAGATAGATAGATAGATAGATAGATAGATAGATTGATTAGTTTATAGATAGATAGATAGATAGATAGATAGATAGATAGATAGATAGCATTAGATAGATAGATAGTATATAGATAGTTAGATAGAATAGATAGATAGATAGATAGTCCCCTTTGTGGACACCCTTGATAGAGGCTGTGGGGTGTTTCCTACTATGAAGCCACATCTTTGTGTCAGAAGCCAGAAAATAGATTGTATAAGATGACGATTTTGATATCTGTATCAGCATCAGAACAGAGAGAGTGGTCACTCTAAACATCACCCATCAGTTACAAACGTTCACCCCTTTGATCATCTCCAGAGGTGTCAAGCAGCACCAACGTAAAAACCTGCTCTGCTTCTATTTACATAGCTTCTTTTGTTTGCTGCCGAGTGTGGTTGCTTGGGAGGAGAGGATGGCGATGGTGTTCACTCGCCAAGAGCTCCAACCATCATTGTGTTTACTGATACGGCTACCTTCTCTCCACTGATCTAACTAGGAGCAGCACCTTCAGCAGGATTGATGAGGGGTTTGAATACGCTACTGGGGCAGCAGAGCTACTTCTTCAACCTCTTATGTTGGACTGATTCGTCTTGACGCTACAGTGACTTCCCATCACCTCTTCAGGTACAAATTGGTATTACAGATGGATAGGCCAGGGCTAGTGTTGGTAACATCTGTCAGACTCCGGGTCGACGTGTGCAGAGTTGTAAAAACAAAGGCTAAGCAACAATAACAAACCAGACCAAGAGTAAGAAGAAAGCGTAGTCAGGGACAGGCACAGGTCGGACACAGTAGAAAGCAGTCCGCAAAGGCAACCAAGTTTAAAGGGATAAGCTAAAGAGAGGTAGTAAAGCAGAGCACCTAAATTAACCTAAATGAATTAATTTACTATTCGAAAAAATAATAATAAAAATGAAGAGATGAAAGATTCAGATGTGCATTTGTATGATTTACACATGCATATAAATCCACATGTTATAGAATATGTATCTAGAGATCTATCTTAGACCTTTCCTAACATTACCCATATAGACAAATCTACAGTGGTAGGGCTTCTATCGGTCTCTGGCCATAAGGAGTTTGAAGAAGTCCTGAGAAGTTCTACTTGTAACCGTTCACTGAATGGTGTTCCGTAAATGCCAACTGATGGCAGAACCAAAAGTCTCGAGGTATCCTGAGAGGTGCTGCTGTCTGAAGTCAGAGACGCTCTTTGAGGCATTTTTGATGATGCAGGCAGTCTTTCCCATCAGACTCCTTCCTCCTCTACATCAAACATTCAGGCTGGGCCAACTGCCACAGACACCATATGCAGCTGAAACGTTTATGTGATGTGTAATATTTTATCTGCTGCGCTGAGCGGCCGAGATGAGGGCGCGGTGAGTAAATGCTTACCTCAAGGCCGCGTCCTAAAACTGCTGCGTCTGTAACCTCTGCCCGAAATCACTCGGTCTCAGCAGAAAGTCCTGTGATTTAAAATGCGTTTTGATTTTACTGCGGCGGCGGCCTCCTGAATCCGGCCATGACGCCCACCTCTCTGGTGGCTGATATTACAGAACCAGGATAGAAACCTCAAACAGCAGATCTATTAAACAGGAGCAAATAAAGAGATCAGTGGTGAGAAGAACATGCACTACGCACTGCCAAAAGTATTCACTCCCCCATCCAAATCATTGAAATTCTGGTTTTCCAATCACTTTCATGGCCACAGGTGCATAAAACCAAGCACCTAGACATGCAGACTGCTCCTACAGACATTAGTGAGAGAATGGGTCGCTCTCAGGAGCTCTGTGGTACCATGATAGGATGCTACCTGTGCCACAAGGCCAGTTGTGAAATTTCCACACTGCTAAATATTCCACAGTCCACTTTCTGGAAGTGATTGGGAATGACAGCAACTCAGCCACGAAGTCATATAACATGACAGCGTGGGTTCAGTGGATGCTGTCTCCAAATTTCTGCAGAGTCCATCACTACAGACCTCCTTCAGATTAGCTCAGGAACAGTGTGTAGAGCTTCATGGAGTGGGTTTCCATGGACAAGCAGCTGCATCCAAGCCTTGCGTCACCAAGCACAATGCAAAGCATCGAAGGCAGTGGTGTAAAACATCGCCACTGGGCTCTAGAGCAGTGGAGACATGTTCTCTGGAGTGACCAATCACACGTCTCCATCTGGCAATTCGATGGATGAGTCTGGGTTTGCCAGTTGCCAGGAGAACGGTACTTGTCTGTGCCAGGTGTAAAGTTTGGATTATGGTGTGGGGTTGTATTTTAGGAGATGTGGTCGGACCCTTAGTTCCAGTGACGGAAACTCTTGTGGTTGGTGTAGCTCAGCGGATAACGCCACTGCCCGCCAGAGAGCCACCACCACATGTGGGAGACTGGGGTTCGAATCCCATTCTGGGTGACTATGCTGTGCTACACCAATAAGAGTCCTTGGGCAAGACTCCTAACACTACATTGGCCTACCTGTAATATGATTAACCTTGTAAGTCGCTCTGGATAAGAGCGTCAGCTAAATACCGTAAATGTAATGTAAGGCTTCAGCAGTCCAAGGGGTTCTGGACAGTTTGAGGACGGGCCTCTTCCTGTTCCAGCATGACTAAGCACCAGTGCACAAAGCAAGGTCCATAAAGACATGGGTGAGTGAATGTGGTGTGGAGGAACTGGACTGGCCTGCACAGAGTCCTGACCTCCACCCTCAACACCTTTGGGATGAATTAGAGTGGAGACTGCCAGCCAGGCCTTCTCGTCCAACACCAGTGTCTTAGTTCACAAATGCTCTTCTGGATCGCATTCCTAACCCTTGTGGAAAGCCTTCCCAGAGGAGTTGAAGCTGTCATAGCTGTAAAGGTCACTCAAGTTCATATGCGTGTGAGGGACACTTTTGGCAGTATAGCGCATTCGCACTAATCCCAGCTTCACATTGACAACAACAGTTTGTTAGCGTTTTGGTCCAAGTTGTTCAGCCTCCGCTCCTACAACTGCGTGACTGACGGCGAGCGATGGTAGACTTCTAATTAATGAGCAGCCTGTGCCTCACCTTCATGCGAGACAGCTGTCATGCTCTACTGACAGTGTGTTAGCCATATTCTGCTCCACATAAGCAGCTGTCAGTGACAGTAATTCTGCGTGCGCTATTTCAATGCCCTCTCAAGTCATTTACCTTAAATATACAATCCCTGTAAAATGTCCTAAAGTTTATGGACACCTGCTCAACATTTCTCCTCATGCTAATAGGGAGTGTGTCAACTTTTTGCTCCACTCGTGTTGGAACATTGTTGTGAGGATGTGATTGCGGCCACAAGAGCGTTAAGGAGGTCAGGTACTGATGTTCCATGATCAGTTCTGGATGGCTAGTTCAGGGGCTGTCCTGATACATTCGGCCTCGGAAACACAACCGGATCTTGTTCCTGCTTGTAGCCATTTAAGAAGCTATCAGTACGAAGATAAGCCTCATGCTGTTGCAGGGACCTGCTACAGACTGGCACTGGCCTCAAGAAGCTCTTCAAGGAGGATCTAGGGGGCATGCTTGGGCTGTGGCTGTCCAGGGTGTTTCCTGCCATCTGCCCATTGGACCTGGGATAGACTCCAGCCCCCCCTGGACCCCAGAAGGATGAAGTGGTTTAGTAGATGAGAGATAGAGACTGTTATTCAGTGACGGGCGGTGTAGGTCAACAGCGTGTCATCCCGCGGCTGTCCTGGGTGTTTCCTGCCTTCTGCCCGTTGGGATGGTGGGATGGGCTCCAGCACCCCATGTAACCCAGAAGGATGAAGTGGTTTAGAAGATGAATGAAAAGGAGGGTTATTCTCTATTGCGGGGTGTGAGCGCCAAGTGAAGTCGAGGCCTGTGTGTAGGAGGGGGTGTCACAGTGAGGGTGAAGCCTATGGTTAGTGCTGACCTCCCCTGTGAGTTCAGTGCTCTGTATATGCCTTTCTGTTGGTGATTTTTTTAAAAAGCACTACTCACAGCTACATCACAACCCCCCGCTGTGTCTCACTCCATACCGACAGTACACCATCAACTACAGCAGATGGCACATCCCCTCACAGGGGGGCAGCTGATTCTTTTCCTCTCCCAGAACAGGTAATTGTGATAGGAAGGTCTAAAAAACAGGAGCCTAACTGCTGTAAGTCCATTTACTGAGATGTATGCACTTATGTAAGGAGTACCTGTATTTAAAGGAGCGATATGTAAAAAATGTGTATTACAAAATCAACTAGAATTATCAAGATAATGTCAAAGACATCTATGTGTCATGTTGCAGAAACATCTACTGAAGTGAAAGATCACATAGGAAGCCCCCCGATATGCATGCAGGTACTTAATCTCAAATCCTAATGAACCTTTATCATCACGGTTCCATTTCAAACCTAATATCCTGAATTAAAGAGACAGAACAACAACAGAAGGGACAACAGAGAGTTCACAAACCAACACGCCAAACAGAGAAGTCTTAATACAAGTCCTAATGGGTTAACAGATTGGTCTCAGGTGTGGGACTGGGTGGAATAGGAAGAGCTGTGCTATGACATGAAGTAACCAGAGGGGGCATTGTGAGACATGAACAGGGACAGGCAGACAAATGTGACAGTATCTATATACACTGTTCACTGTGGTCTGTTATACACATCATCATCAAATGAACAGCTGCATCCAGAAGGAGGTGTGGAGTTGCAGTGCTATTGGGAAGGAAGATAAAGGCTACCAGGAGCAATAACTGACTGTGATGAAAATGGTTTCCTCCTCTGGCTGTGAGAGAGTGTGTCCATGCTACGGTCACCCATGACTTGCTCATTGGGGGCCTGGACCTGGATTCACTGTAAAGCTGCTTTGTCACAACATCTGTAGTAAAAGGCGCTATATACATAAACTTGACTTAACCTGGCTATGGCGTCGGACCACCATGTTTGAACTGAGTAGATTAGACTAGATTAGAACCATTTTGCCAATTGTGCCTTCACACAGAGGACTCCATCCTCCGCATTTAAATCGTCCATGCAGTGAAACACACCACACACTAGAGGGCAGTGAGCACACATGCCTGGAGTGGTGGGCATTCATGATGCCCAGGGAGCAGATGGGAGGTGGAAGTGACCCCGAGCCTTGTGGACATGTGTAAGCAAACTGTTCTTCTTGGCACCGACCACAGTGCCTCCACACACGGATTCGTCAGTCATCTCTACAAAGACAAAAGTGGGACTCTGACTCTGAGTCAGTCCGTGGTGTTAAGGCAGTCGTAGTAACGATCTGTGTGCATGTAGTCCTGCGTCGTGGAGTCATCTTCCAATGATGCTGGCTCCAACAGGATGGCTCATCACTGCTCCCTAATCGTCCACAATCTTGGCTGTTGGGTCCGTCAGGTACGGGGATAAGGCCCTTCCTTGCTTACGTCACATGTGCATCCGTGAAACCTGAATCATTGGCATGTCTCACAATGTCAAACCTACCCACCGAGTTTCATTCCTGTCGGCTGATTCCTTCTGGGTGCAGCTATTTGTGCAGCTAGTTTCCAAGCTGTTTATATGTAGAAAGAAAGACACCAGGAAGTGTAACACATATCGCCAATAAAGCAGATCCTCGTGGAAAGCGTTAATAACTGTTCCTAGGTAACAGCAGGAATACAGACGTGAGGCTCTGTTTGAAAGGGATGAGTCTTAAGGATTCATCTCAGATAATCCAGAGGGGAATTCCAGAGCTCGGGGCCGTAATAACAGAAAACTGATCCTCCGCTCTTCAGCCGGGTTTCAGGGGCCACCAGCAAGTTACAGAGCTAATTCATTTCAAACACTCACTTTAGCATCACAATGCTGTAGCCTGCTGATCTGTGAGAGCCTTTCCTCATTGAATATGAAGCCTTCAGCACGAGTAATCCATTTCACACACAGCACAGCTCTGCTTTATCGCCCCCTAGTGTCAGAACCCTCCATGCTCATTACAGTCTCACACTCTTCATTACAACAGATGAACCCTATTATCCCGAATGGATAGAACTATCTCAGGCGTATGACCATGACACTGGAAATAATGAAGTCCTCATGCCATGCTGTGATTTTATATTCATTTTTGGCTGTTTCTATCAGTCTATTCATTTATTAAACATGCAGACAAGTAAAGGGCAGCAACAGGCACATATTAAAGACAGTTAAGGCTAGTTTGGCTTGACCGCTATCGTCTGCATGGTCATGCGAGCGACTACCACACAGGATACTTGTAAAAGTTTGGGTACTGAGGTTAAATGAGTGGATACTTCCTGTATGGGAAACATATATGTTAATACACGGTTACTTTTATATACTGAATTCCACACTTTTAAAAGGGGTGGGCGGGTGGGGGATGGGGCGGAGCAGGGAGGTGGAAATGTGTGTGCCGTGTATGTTTATGTTTGTGCAGGCAAAATAGGAAACACTAAAATTTGCATGAAAAATTCCATGCCATATTAAAATTCTCCATGTGAGCTGAGCCAAAAGTGGCCCACATATATAGGAACTCACTTCATATGACCCACCTGTTCCAAAACAGATCTGGTCCACGTCTGGCACAGATACAGAAGTGCTGCTCCATGGCAAACTGCATGTGAACCAAAACTGCATACAGTGTACATATGGAATAAACGCTCATATGACCCACATGTTCCAAAACCGATCTGGTCCACTTCTGGCACAGATACAACATTGCTATCTGTGCCTGCTAGCAACTTGCATGTGAGCCAGAAGTGGCAGCATATTAGCCCCACCCATTTAGTATAGAGCAGTTAAGCTCCACCCATTCACCCTACAGTAGTTTAGTTTCACCTGTTCATCCGACAGTACTTTAGCTCTGCTCATTCGGAAGTTTAGCTCCACCCATTCAGCCTACAATAGTGTAGCCCCACCCATTCAGCCTATAGGAGTTTAGCCCCACCCATTCAGCATACAATAGTGTAGCCCCACCCATTCTGCCTACAGCAGTTTAGCCCCTCCCATTTAGGCTACAGGGCATTAGTACCTCCCCTTCAAGCTATAGTAAGCCCTGCATGGTCAGCCTACAGCAGTTTAGCCCCACCCATCCCCAGGACAGACTGTGAGAAGCCCGTTTTATGGAATAAAGGGATGTAGGAAATGAAAGTGAAGGTAAAAATGAAATATGACTGTTTATGTTCTGAAACTTTGTGAAGGTTGTAATCGTACTTCAGGGGAACGAAAAAACGTAACGCAGAACGACCTGGAGAACACGAGCCGTCTGAAAGCAGGACAGCTGAAATCTGCTGGAGGCTCATGGTGGACTATCCTTTCTCTCTCTCATATAACCCACCTGTCCTATAACAGACCTGGTCCACGTCTGGCTCCAATATGGCGGTGCTGCCCCATGGCAAACTGCATGTGAACCAAAAGTGTATACAGTATACATATGTAATAAATGCCCATATGGCCCACATGTGCCAAAACAGATCTGGTCCACTTCTGGCAGAAACACAGCAGAGTTCCCTACTGTTGGCTGACACGTGACCCAAGCTGGTACCTTATGGCCCACCTGCAGAAGCATGTAGTGTTGTGAATGTTTTTGAATATACACATATAACTTTTCCATCATGCAACTACTACACCAGCTACTACGGTAATAGTAATGTCTGATTAACATAATAAACACAATACAAATTAAATACAAATTATTTAAATATTCTTCCATATCTTGCACAAACTTCTACGCCAGAAATAAATCCATGAAGACCAATTAGGGTCAGACTTATTCCAGATAGCAAGAGGATGTGCGTCATATCTGGCTAAAATATGGCACTGCTGGCCCAGTGCCAGCACTGGCAGTCTGCACGTGAGCCAAAAGTGGCCCACTTATTTAAAAACTCACCCACCTGTTCTAAAACAGATCTGGCCCACTTCTGGCATGGATACAGCAGTGCGGACTGCTAACACACTGCATGTGAGCCAAAAATGGCCCAAATGTCTATAAACTTCCTCTCTAGAAGTCGATGAGTCGAATAGTCAGTCGGAGACCTCCGAAGTCGACTGAGACCCTTTAAGTCAACTGACAACAGTGACCTTTTTTTTCTCGTTAAACAGACTGAAGCTTACAAAAATGCACAAGAACTTTAAGAATGTAAAAAGACATGTTAATAATTATTAAAGGGAATAATAAATATATATGTAAGGTCTAGCTGGGCTGTGACGCAGGCTTGCTAAAAAATTAAATCCACGTGGCGATGTGCGCTGGCGGTTCCCCGCTGAAGGAAGCTAAAGCTGTGAAGCTGAGAAACACGGGGGGAGCAATGTCTCAGAAAAAGCCTGGAGGAGCTTGTGAAGAAGAGAATCCGAAACAATGAAACCGAATTCTGCTCGTCATTCAGTCAGACATCCAACACTGCTCCAAACGAGGGAGCTGGCTTTCGGTTTAGACATAACGGCTGTTTGCAGTGAAGGAAAAGCGGAGCGGAGACGTTTGTTTTATTAGAATTCCATTATTATAGAACCTAAATTACAGATATCTTCATTTATTCGTCTACAGCTTATGTTATTTCTATTTAAGGATAAGTACAGTCACTTAATACGCCTGCTGATAAACGAGAAATAATTATTTCAGCACAGGAAATATAATAATTAAACGGTTTCAGGTCTACCATTCTCCTTTTCATCTATAAATAATGTAAATATGGACTAATCTGGTTTTATTTAGCAGGTCATTATTAATGAGAGATGAGAGACGAAGGGTCCTCCTACTGAAGAAGCTGTTAGAAGTGGGATTAAAAGACTATAAGCTATAAGCGCTAATGTTTAACATAACTACACCCTGCTGCCCGACGCTGTATCCTGTAATTAAATCAGGCTCCAGTTCAGATCGATCATCATAAGCCCCGCCTCTCTTAGTTCAGAAATATGTTCCTGTGACTCTGCTGACTTTCTAAATGAGGAGGATCAGATCTGAACCATGTGCAGACTGATTTACTGATTACTAGATAATGTACATGGAGAAAAAACATGAACGAATAGTCGAATCGTAGACCAGGATGGGCGAATCCAAATCGACTGCATAAATTCTGAGTCGGGTACAGCCCTAAAACTTATATGACCCACCTGTCCCAAAACAGGTCTGGTCCAGAGACACAGCAGAGTTGCCTACTGACGCATGGCCCTAATCTGGTGCGTATGTGGCTCACATCTCGCTAACGGGAGCTGTTTGCTTAAATGTCGTCAATCCATTCTGCAAGTGGGTCAGATGAAAATGGGGAACGTAGGCCAGATTTGGGCTGGAACAACTGTGCTACCAGGGCAGCAGACTCTAAACTACTGTTAGAGGAATTACAGACTCTAAATGTATTGCCACCCTCACATTCACACAGAATCATGTGTGCATATTCACATGTGAGCAAACTATCTCATTCAGGAGCTGCTAGCTTATAGTGTAACAGGTTCTTTGCTAATCCTCCAAAGAACTTGGAGATTTTTGTTGTCTACAGTCCATCATATCTTTATCATATCTAGTAATCTCTGTATGCAGAGGACAAGGAAAGCGGTATAAGATGGTCCTCAGATAGCACAGAATTCAAACCAGATCCACTGGTGTGGTGAAATCACTGCGTGGACTCAGGAACACGTCCAAGCTTCCACAGTTTATCACTACTTCACAAATGGCTGTTAAAACTCTACCATGCAAAGAAGAAACCATATATAAACAGATCCAGAAACACCGCCGCCTTCTCTGGGCCCATACTAATTTAAGATGGACTGAGGTGAAGTGGAAACGTGTCCGGTGATCCGACAAATTAACATTTTAAATTATTTTTTGAAATCATGTACGCCACATCCACCATTGATGCACAGGCACGGGTGACCTGCACATCTGTGACGCTCCATTGATGCTAAACAATATATTGTCGCTGTCCAAAGAAAAACAAGTATCTCCAAATTAGCAACTTTACAGGAGAGGCCAAAACCTAATATAATTCTAATGCAAGTCAATGGAACCAGACTTTTTCCAAGTGATCTTTGGGCCATTTCTGTTGGTTCAGTCATCCTGAAATTCACACACAGTGTAAATAGCAGCTCATGTGATCAAAAGATACATAAAAGTGAAAATCATCAAAAATTGTGATTTTTCATTGTACAGCGATGATATATAGGCTTTGGACCAACACATACTGCCGTCCAGACGATGTCTTTTTCAGGCTTCATGCTCATTTCAGCAAAAGCAATAACAGCATGACGTGTTTCTGCATGTATGATAACAGCATGACTCGGGTGAAACTAAAACCTTACGTCAAAGCAAGAATGCAAAAATACTTCATGCTCAGAATTATGGCAGTCTGGGGTTGGGGGATAGTGTAGTCTTCCAGCTACAGGCAGAAGCCACCAGAGCTCCAGCTCGAGTTCTCTCCTCTCCCTAAATCATCTCTTCCTCCCACTACCACCACATATCTGTCACCACATGTACAGATTTGCATATGAATATTCTGTTTGCTGGAACTTGCACTAAACTCATGCTGGTTGCTTACAGAGGCAGTTTGGAACTAGCCTAGTACTGAGTGTTGCACCAGGGGTAGATCATTTTCACTTGCTACCTCATCCAATGACAGTCCCATGAACGTTTTACTGCCATTCTGTGTTGGTCTATTAAGCTTGTACGGCTGCATCCTTTAACACCTGTTTGCAACAAGAGCAGCTGCTTTAAGTGAACCCCCAAAATGCAAAGGGGTGTCCACTTACTTTTGGCCACTCTGTGAACGTATAGTAAGGCACACTCCACATGTGCAAAGTATGTACTCCGGTGCTGCCCCCTGACGTTGGGTCAACGGAGAGGACACCCAGAAAGCTGTGCACCTCTAAGTAGCCCTTATTAATTCAATCTAATGATTCAAATGATCTTGTTTTATAGCTTGTATGACATCATGGCTGCCTTATTACATGTGTTTGTAGCTTAATTAGTGCTGGAAGTTCAATGTCTTCATGCTGTGCTTGTCTGATGGTGGTCCCGTCCCCCCACCCCCCAATTTCTCCCCTGTAGTTCAGTCCCTATTGGACCAATGCTACAATACAAACACATACAAATCCGGAAACCACTGACAGTCCACTATTAGGCCACACCACATATTACACTGCCTACGGCACCAGCTATATCACTTCCCAGTGTTCACCTCCCGTCTAATTTGTGTTCATTTGTGCATCCTAAATTTGCCCCATGGAGAAGTAGATACCTCTAAAAATGCATGAGCTTGATCGGAAGTCATTTAACATGTTCAAACAGGCTCCTGTGAACTGAAGTGATGGATGGTGATCATTACCTGCGTGTCTCTGTCGGGTTGAAGGCCTACTTGGTACACGTCAAAGTTGCTAAATTATGAGGAACTGAGACTTACTGACAGATTATGGGTGCATTTCACTTGTTTAGACCTACATAACATATACAGGCCACTTCACCATCCAGTCTATCTGACAGTTTGTAAATCAGCCAGAAACTCAGAGCTCAGACGAAATTTAGCGGCCGACTCATTTGTGTAATACCATGGTCAAAGGTACTGCAGGTAATCAGGTTAAAACACTGAACTAATGAAATTACAGTTAAAGTAGTGGGATGCTAAATAGATGCTTTTGTTCTTTTCCCCTTTATTTTTGTTGATGCACTTTTTATCCAGGATTTACGGTAACAGAGAAACTTCACTTTGAGTGAAAGGAATGGAGGCTGTGTTCCAATCGATGTCCTGAACACTGATGCACTAGCTACAATAGCTAATGTAAACTTACTAGTCTCCCAGTACTAGTACTCACCACCAGTATAACCACTGCAGCTGGAACCTGTGTTGCCAGATGCTGTCCTTCTACAGTTTTGTACATTTTTGGTGTTTTTTCAACATCTGGCAACGCTGGCTGGAGCATAACTACTTTCTCTTTTCTTAGCTACACATGACAGGGTTAAAAGTTGGCTAGCTAATGTAAATAAACATGTAACGAAACTTTTAAATTAAGCAAAGTAAATGATTTTATAAATACACTTTGGCCAAAACGTTAAATCAATATATATAATTAAACATATAGTATACTATATGATCTCAGGATAGTAAAGCTGTTATCTTGAGATCATTATCTTGTGACCTCAAGATCATAGATCTTAGTTATTTTGTGATCATGGAGCACAACTCAATTATTTTGAGATCTCAAGATAACAAAGTTGTTATCCTGATATCAACTCTTAATAAGTTTGTGATCTGAAGACAGCACAGTTGTGAACTTAAAATTACTACATAATTATTTTGTGACCCCAAGATAGAAATGTGTTATCTTGAGATTACAACTAACAAGTTATCTTGTGATCTTGGATCTTTTTTAAATCTTGAGATAACAAAGTTGTTATGCTGAGATCACCACTTAATTAATTTGAAATCACCTCACTAATTATTTGGTGATCTCTAGATAACAATGGTTGTTGGTATAATATTGCTATTTAATTATCTTGTTACCTCTAGATACCCAGATTTGTTAACTTGCGTGATCTCAAGATAGCAAAGTTGTTGTTTTGCGATCACGACTTGGATCACAGCTCAATAATATAACAAACTTGTTTGCTTGAAGTCACTACTTAGTATCTTGTGGTCTTGAGATCACAACGTCATTATTTTGTGAGTTCAAGATAGCACAGTTATTTTAAGATCACTACTTAACTATCTTGTGATCTCGAGATAACAATAAAACGTCATCTGAAGATAACACTCTAGACTAGAAAACTAAAACTACCCTATGGCCTCTGTGGAAGTCCTTAGAGTACTGGAGGTTTAAGGCACACTAGCTGTGGTGAAGACTTTCTAGTGCCCTATGTAGGGCGCGTGCGGAGCGGATTGGAGCGCGCCCGGAGAGAGTCGTCTGGCTCGAGCGACTCTCAGGATGTCTTTTACCATCAAAGCTTTAAAGTAGCTCCAGTTCACTGTGAATTTAGAGATGTTGTGTTGAGGTTTGGTCCCCAGTTCTCCTCAGACGGACCGCTACTGTCCGCTAAGCTAATGCTAAAAATAAACAGAGCGGAGGACGCGGAGTGATTTGCCCATCTTACGAGCAGCACCCGGAAGCGGTAGCTCCAGTGCTAGTTTCTCTCTTGTTAGTGTTTTTGTGAGTTTGAGGCGAGACTTGGGACAAAATGGGAACCGGATTCACTCCTGGGAAGAGGGCGGCGAGCTCGCCAGTGTGAATGTGGCCTCGGGAAGAGAAAACATGCCCGTTTTTGTCGGTTACGACGGACAGACCGTCAGCAGTTTGTCAGAGCTGTCTGGCGGAGAAGTTGGGACGCGGAGCAGCAGAGATTTGGAGGAGACAAAAAGGAAAACTGACGCCTCCGAGGAAACTTCGGACTTCCAAAGAGCCGAAAACGAGAGAAGCGATAGGAAGGAGAGCGAGGAGAAAGAGATTATCAGGAGGACGTCAGTGGTGGATATTTTGAGAAGAAATGTGGGAGCGCCTAAACCGATTTTCGCCACTGACAACAGCGCCGAGCTGGAGTTTGAGAAAGTGGACTCGGCATCTCCGGAGCTGGAGCACCGATCATGGGCCGGAGAGGAAAGTGACTCAAAGTCCTCCGATCTCTCCACATCGCTGAAAGTGGAGGAGTCGGAGGTGTCGGACTCGGAGGGAGACGCTGAAAGTGATTATAGGGGAGGAAGAGGAGGAGCAGGGGGAGATGAAGGCTGGCAGTCTGAAGAACATGTTTACTGCACTGTGTACTGCATCGCCAGTGATGACCGTAGGAGACCTTCTGGACCTCGGGGGGATTCGGACGATGAAGCCCACTATGCTTTACCTCTTACAGACTCACCGAGTCCAGACTTGGCTGAGCCCTACACACTGTCTGACCTCGTAGACCCCGCAGTGCTGAGAGGCGGTCACAGCGCTGCTGTGTCGGTGGTGTTACCCTGCCGCATCTGCCTGGATGACAGACACATC
>JAMWET010005021.1:40000-43169 GCA_024036415.1 Prochilodus magdalenae
TTGCAGGAGCCTGAAGTTACTACCACCTTAAACACACACAGTGTTTTTGTCTGGTGAGCTTATGAGGCACTGATTAATTTTCCATTGGTAAAGTTGCATGACCTAGCATTTCTGAAGATGGGAAAGTAGTCATCCATGGGTTGTTGCCCTGGCCTGCGTGGGCAGAGACGGGGGAGGAGGCTGGAAGTTGTGTTTTCGCTGTAATTGATTGGTTAATCACTGTGCTCGGCCTCTCCAGGCTGTAATTACATTACGCGGCTGTTCAGTGGATGGCCTGCGTGTGGTCTGCAGGCTACATACAAACCAATTGTCCTTCTAGAGGGATCTTGTCGTTGTAATCGAGTAACGCTGGCTCGCCTGTTGCTGCTTGCCTCTCAAATGTGATTTTCACTCATGTGTATGATCTTTCAGGGGTCAGGGAGAGGCTGAGGAGGTAATGATTTCCTTGTCCTTTTTGTCCTGAAGTTTGATGGCTGTCTGTAGGAGCTCATTCACGTGAGATTTGGTCAAACAAAACTGAACATGTTTCTTGACACTGTATTTACGATGGGCTTTTAATACTTTTCTTATCACTCACCCTTATGGTAGATGCTCTGTTATACTGGGATCGGGATGAAAGCATGCTATAGGTATGTACATATATATATATTATATATATATATATGAATATATAGTTAGCATATATATATATATATATATATATATATATATATATATATATATATATATTCATGTTTACAGCAACATGGACCTACAAAGTAGACGTGTCTAAAACACCTCAGTATATATCAATTTCAGTCTATGTCTGATTTTCCGAGAGTGATTCGGTCTAGCTATTAGCATGATGCTAACTGCTTTCATTACCGTATGGCTACATTCACCCCATACCTAAAGAAGCAAACTTCGGCCCGATGTATAGATGTGTGTATAGATAGATAGATAGATAGATAGATAGATAGATAGCTAGATATAGATGTATATAGATATAGATAGATGTGTAGGTATAATATAATTTAACTGACCAAATTCACCACATATTACAGCTACACAATCTGTAAAATGTTGTTGGTATTTCAAAGCTAATTTTGTACCATATCACAGCTGTCAAATAAAAAAACATGTAATTTCGTTTTTGTCCATTTTTACTTTTATGCATTATTTAAACACAGCAGCTGTTTGCACTGTGTGAAGATGTCCACCAACCGAACCAACCAAAATGGCCCAAATTTGTTCAGGAAAAAAAGTCTGGTTCCATTGACTTACATTCAAATTAAATGCGGTTTTTGCCCGTTCCTGTAAAGTTGCCAATTTAAAGATACTTGTTTTTCTTTGGACAGTGATGATATGCATATAGTTGAGGTCCAAAGAAAAACATGGATCTCCATTTTTGTTGATTTTTACTTTTATGCCTCATTTGATCACATGAGCTGCTGTTTACACTATGTGGAAATTTCATAAAGAATGGACCAACAGAAACGGCCCAAACTGCTTAGAAAGACGTCTGGTTCCATTGACTTCCATTTAATTTAAATGCGGTTTTTGGCCTCTCCTGTAAAAAAACCATTTTGGAGATACTTGTTTTTCTTTGGACAGCGACGATATACCTACTTATTGACTTCAGGTGTTTGAGCAGGGAGTGTGTCTGTGATAGGTCTGTACGATACTGGAATAAAAAGACACTTTATTTATCACGATATAAAAAAACTGTATTAAGGAATTATCACCAGATGACTTGAACAGCAGTCTTCAAAACCATGATGCATTATGAAACGATTGGAGTGAAAATAATAACACGTTTTCATGAACTTTTTTTTTCGTGCTCTATAACCGTTTCAGTCGCCCAACACAATAGCACGGGTGCTGGGACTGCTGTTCTCTGTGTGTCCGAGAAGGAAGGAAGGTCCAGGAACCGTCTTTGTTTTCTACCAAGCAGCAAAAAACGTTGCAGGGTGTCGTTTCACTTAACATGTCTTACTTAACATTCCACGTCCTGCGATGTGAGTATTGCGCTCAGTGTGATGGCGATGCTGAAACGATATATTGTGCAGCCCTACATGCAATCTCTATAGAGAAACACTGGCAGTGGAGTGTGTCGTACTGAAGAGGTGCACACCTCAGCTGGAGAGGACTCCGGGGCAGTGGGGACGTGTACTCTGGAGTGGTAAATTGCTCTTCACTGTCTGACGGCTGGATCTGTATTTGGCAGATGCCAGGAAAACCTTACCTACCAGAATACATAATGAGAAGAGTGAAGTTCAGTGGAGGAGGGATAATGGGTGTTTCATGTTCCGTAATTCCAGTGAAGGGTGATGTTAATGATACAGCATTTTACACAATTACATGCTTCCAGCTTTGAAGCCACACTTTCGTGGCGTCTCTTTCTTCCTCCAGGCTGATTGTACCTCTGTACACAATGCAAGATCCATACAGACTTGGCTTCATGCGTTTGGTGGGGAGGAACTCCGGTGGCCTGCACTGACCTCAACCCCACTCAACACCTTTAGGATGAGCTGGAACGTGAGCCAGGCTTTCTGGAACGTCAGTTGTGAGCCAGGCTTTCTTTTAAACATCAGTGCCTGACCTCACAAATCCTTGTTTGTTTGAATGGGCCGGATTCCCACAGACACACTTACGAAATCTTGTGGAAAGCTTCCCGGAAGACTGGGACTGTTACAGACACATAGAGGGGGAACTCGATACGTATCCCACTGTTGTCAGATAGGGATGTCCAACAAGCTTGTATGGGTGGGGTGCCTTGTATAGGTGTCCACATACCTTTGAACCTTTAGGGTGCATATTCCCGCCGTCCAATGAAAACTATAGACTGTATCTCCATATTTGTCAATTTTACTTTAATGCATCATTTGAACACAGCAGCTGATGTTTACACGGTATGAGAATTTCATGATGACTGGACCAACAGATATGGCCAAAACCTGCATGGTAAAAAGTCTGGTTCCATTGACTTACATTCAAGTCCAATGAGGTTTTTGACCTCTCCTGTAAAGTTGCCATTTGCCATAGTATACACCACTCCACTATATTGTTTACACCACTCACGTATTTCTGAATGTTTTGAAGCAGTGTTATGAGAATGACCCATTGGCTGTAGATGGAAACCAGCCCTTTCTTTACTGCGCAGTGTGTTGAAGATCGGTATAACAGCGAA
>JAMWET010005022.1:0-5000 GCA_024036415.1 Prochilodus magdalenae
CTGCCCAGTGGTTCACCTTGTGGGAAACCCTCTGAGGTCATCCCGGTGCACTTAGCCTTCTCTTTAAGGTGGTCTGTATTACGCGTCTGCACCTGCATCTTACCTGGTGCTCTTGTTTTTGATCGCTTTCTTCAGCCCTCCATGCTTTCGTCTTCCAGTTTGTCTTTCTTTATTCCAAGATAGGCAGTGCATTGATTTCTAACATGCTGATTTTCTCTTTAGTCTTTGTTTGATTGTTCTGATTCGTCTGCCTCCTGATGTCCTGCTTCACTAGCATTGAGAATTATTCAGTCCTGGTGCGTGGAGATCAGACTTCAGCCGTGGACCAACCCTGGCCCTGGTTAGCTAGCTTGTAAGTGATCTAATGATGCTGTTAGCCATGAAGCCTCCTTTACTTGTTGTTGTGGGTTATAAAGCTTTGTAGAGACTTCGTTGGTGGAAATTTTTATTTTTTTGCCAAAAAGTTAAATAAGCAATAATTTCTGCAAGATCACTTATATGGTGGGGTTCCACATAGGGTTGCCACCTTTCAGAAATGAAAATAAAGGACGGGAGGACCAACACAGAATTCGTGCTTAACGCTCTGCCCCGAGATAGTATATGTGAAATGGCATCTGTCTGTCGTGCCACAGCACAGTAGATGGGCACGTAGTTTTCCATCCCATTCACTTTTCATGGGAAAACATTTGGAAGTTTGAATTGAAGTTTTTTTTTAAATCCACATGTTAATTTATTGATGTTTATGGATGATGGCCGTGAAATCAGTACACAGAATTTGTTTGTCTTTTCCTCTGAGGTGTACCCATGCTCATTCTGTGCACTTACTGGGATGGTGGGAATTCCGAAACCCTATCCTGAGGACAGATTGACTAAAGACATTGTATTTGCAGTGCTACCCTGCACCATCAGTGAACCTACACTCGTCTTAGTTCCAACTATACAACTTACCGACTTCAGTGTTTGGGAACATTCTTAACTTAGGTGTTTGGGAACGTTCTTAACTTAAGTGTTTGGGAATGTTCTTAACTTAAGTGTTTGGGCACGTTCTTAACTTAAGTGTTTGGGAACGTTCTTAACTTAAGTGTTTGGGAACGTTCTTAACTTAAGTGTTTGGGAATGTTCTTAACTTAAGTGTTTGGGCACGTTCTTAACTTAAGTGTTTGGGAACGTTCTTAACTTAAGTGTTTGGGAACGTTCTTACCTTAAGTGTTTGGGAACGGTCTTAAGTGTTTGGGAAAGTTCTTACCTTAAGTGTTTGGGAACGGTCTTACCTTAAGTGTTTGGGAACGGTCTTAAGTGTTTGGGAACGTTCTTAACTTTAGTGTTTGAGAAAGTTCTTACCTTAAGTGTTTTGAAACATTTTAAAGTATTTGGGAACGGTCTTACCTTAAGTGTTTGGGAACAGTCTTAAGTGTTTGGGAATGTTCTTACCTTAAGTGTTTGGGAACGTTCTTAACTTAAGTGTTTGGGAACGGTCTTACCTTAAGTGTTTGGGAACAGTCTTAAGTGTTTGGGAATGTTCTTACCTTAAGTGTTTGGGAACGTTCTTAACTTAAGTATTTGGGAACGGTCTTACCTGAAGTGTTTGGGAACAGTCTTAAGTGTTTGGGAATGTTCTTAACTTAAGTGTTTGGGAACGGTCTTACCTTAAGTGTTTGGGAACGGTCTTAAGTGTTTGGGAAAGTTCTTACCTTAAGTGTTTGGGAACGGTCTTACCTTAAGTGTTTGGGAACGTTTTTAACTTAAGTGTTTGGGAACGTTCTTAACTTTAGTGTTTGAGAAAGTTCTTACCTTAAGTGTTTGGCAACGTTCTTAACTTAAGTGTTTAGGAACGTTCTTACCTTAAGTGTTTGGGAACGTTCTTACCTTAAGTGTTTGGGAAAGTTCTTAACTTAAGTGTTTGGGAAAGTTCTTAACTTAAGTGTTTGGTATCGTTCTTAACCTAAGTGTTTGGGAACATTCTTACCTTAAGTGTTTGGTAACGTTCTTAAATTAAGTGTTTGGGAACGTTCTTACCTTAAGCGTTTGGGAACATTCTTACCTTAAGTGTTTGGGAACATTCTTACCCTAAGTGTTTGGGAACATTCTTACCCTAAGTGTTTGGGAACATTCTTACCCTAAGTGTTTGGGAACGTTCTTACCTTAAGTGTTTGGGAACGTTCTTACCTTAAGTGTTTGGGAACGTTCTTACCTTAAGTGTTTGGGAACGTTCTTACCTTAAGTGTTTGGGAACGTTCTTAACTTAAGTGTTTGGGAACGTTCTTAACTTAAGTGTTTGGGAACCAAAGTTATCAAAGTATTTACCTCCATAGTTCCAACCATGGTTTGGGAAAACGCTTAGATTGCAGCTGTGTCATTCCAACTATGCTAGAAGCTAACTATGTTTTGGGAAGCTCAGCCCAGACCTACGAATAGAGGCCGTAACGGCTCCTGTAACTGATAATCTGCTCATAGGCACCGTGTCATTTCAGCGGGCTGGTTTACGGAGCTGAGACACTGTCTGAACACTTACGGGCTGCACTGTGCATCAGCCTTATAGTGTACCGGTCCTATAGCGGGCTGCCTGGGCCATCACTCCATATCTTAAAGGTCTCCTCTCTCCTGAGGAGCAGTGTCGGAGTCACCAGAGAGAAAGAGCGCTTCCTCAGGAGTCGTCTTTCTCAGCAGCTGACCTTTAAGCTCTATTCGGTGCCGATGTCATTGTGATGTCTGATCTGACTGACACACACCCTAAACACACATACACACCCCCAACATGCACACACTCTCTGAGAGACACCTCGGCCTCTGTGGCCTCTCGCACTTACGCTAAGCAACGTTTGTCACTCTGCTCTCACTATGGATTATGGTTTATTAATCTGAGTGGTTATTGTTGCTTGTTTTTTGAGGTTTCTGTACCAGTTTTGGAAACTTTTATACTCTATAGAATCCTAAATCATTCCCCGATTCTGTCAGGCGTTCAAATACTTAGTGAAAAGTTCAAGAGTTAAATTTCTCTTATCTCATTAATAGAGTTGTATGGAGCAAATCTTTCTGTAATTGATTAATCTCTAGATTATTATTCGATTGGTCAATTAATCGAACCATTATTGAAGCAATGAATATAGCAAGCCTCATAAACGTTTCGATAAATAACTCAGTAGAAGCTCAAGACATATAATAGATAGTGTAATTGGCCTTTTCCATAACCTGTAGATTATTTGATTCATTGACTAATCAAACCTTTGTTCTATATTCTATAGATTATTATTTGATTAGTCGATTAATCAAACCATTATTGAACCAATAAACATAATAAACCTCATAAGTGTTTCGATTAATAACTCAGTAGAAGCTCAAGGCATATAATAGATAGAGTAATTGGCTTTTTCCATAACCTGTAGATTATTTGATTTATTGACTAATCAAACCTTTAATCTATAGATTATTATTTGATTAGTCGATTATTCAAACTGTTAATGAACCAATAAACATAATAAACCTTATAAGTGTTTTGACTAATAACTCAGTAGAAGCTCAAAGCATATAATAGATAGTGTAATTGGCTTTTTCCATAACCTGTAGATTATTAGATTCATTGACTAATCAAACCTTTATTCTATATTCTATAGATTATTATTTGGTTAGTCGATTATTCGAACTCTAAATGAACCAATGAACATAATAAACCTCATAAGTGTTTTGATTAATAACTCAGTAGAAGCTCAATGCATATAATAGATAGTATAATTGTTTTTTTTTCCATAACAGGTAGATTGTTCGATTCACTAACTAATCAAACCTTTATTCTATAGATTATTATTTGATTAGTCGATTAATCGAACTGTTAATGAACCAATAAACCTCATAAGTGTTAGGATTAATAACCCAGTAGTAATCCAGTAGGCCAAGGTGTTTAAATAAATAGCATAATTTATTTACGCTATTTATTTTTCTGTAGCGTAATCGACTAATTGAACCATTATTGAACCAGTGAGTATAACGAAGTCCCGCTTTAGTCTTGGTGTAGATGACCAATGAATCCGTGTGTGGAGGCACCGTGGTCAGCACCAAGATGAACAGCTTGTTGTCACATGTCCAGAAGGCCTGGTATCCCTCCACCTCCACCTCTACCGCACCATCTGCAGGAACTGTGTGAGGATATTCAAGCTGCATGGGATGGATTAGGAACCTCTACAGCTCCATACCGAGACGTCTGGCATGTGGGGTTAGCAAACACGGCGGCCAACAACCATACTGAGAGACAGACTTCTGTATGTGTAGCTCAATAAATATTGATCATATCAGTCTAAATTGATCATCAGTTATTGATCCTGGTCACCTTCATCTTCCCTCCCAACAGCACCGCACTCCCACACCTCCTTCTGGGTGCAGCTGTTCTTTTGATGATGAGGGGAAAAAAGTGTGAGAGTGGTTTTGAAATGATGAAATGTGCCAGTGATGGGAACCAACACTGAAAAACGTTTAGAAGGTCTGGTGCCATCCCACCTCACTCCCTACTGCTAAGTCTACAGGAACTATGTGAGAATATAGTGCATGGGATGGATTATCACAGGACTTCATTAGGAACCTCTACAGCTCCATACCGAGACGTCTGGCGTGTTGGGTTTGTAAACACGGCGGCCCGACGCCATACTGAGAGACAGACTTCTGTATGTCTATAGTCTATATTTAATATTATTGTTGTCTAATTGCAGGCTGAGGTTCTTTAGCGTCTGTCCCCCATCATGGCCTGCTGGTGTGATTTGGACTTGGTGAGTACTAAAGGCGAGATAGTGAAGAGAAATGGAGAATGGTAGACCCATTTAATCTCTCTCTGCCTCAGCTTGTCTTCTGCTAACTACATCAGTCTCTCTCTCTCTCTTTGTCTCCCTCCCTCCCTCTCCTTCTTTCTGTCTTTCTTTCCTTCTATCTCTTCCTCAACACCATCTCCAACCCCTCCCCTCTTTCTCTGGACGGATCGATGGTGGCATGCTGGGGCAGCCCAGTACGAGTAGGGG
>JAMWET010005022.1:15000-17168 GCA_024036415.1 Prochilodus magdalenae
CTCTAATACCACTGACCAACTGGGGTGCACAGACCACTGGGGCTAGTGGGATGCTATGCTAGCTGAATGCTAAATCAATGCTACAGGCTATCGTTATGCTAATAGTCCGGCTGGTTCCTTTGAGCCCACAATCTGGACTCACAGTAACTCAGACTTGGAGTGGGAGCTACACAGCAGCAAGTCTCAGATATTCCGCTAAGCACCTCCCGTTAGCACGGTTCCCACCACAGACAGCGTTAGCCATGAGCATGCTTCCTGCTGCTTTGTGGGATGACCATGTGAAGTTCTGTCAGCCTGTGTGTCAGCATTAGAAGCTGCTTCGTGGTGTAGGCCGTGGGTATCAGGACCCACGTCACAGATACTGACACTGCGTCTGAGCGGCAGTAGATTTATTCCTATGATGTCACCATTTCAGGAATATTTCAGGAATATCTAATTCATCGGTCATCACTTGCTGGTATCATCCACTATAGGGTATTCCGTGCGTCCCTTGTTATTCTTCCAGCTCTCCTTTCTTCTGACCTGTGCCTCTTCCTCTCGCTCGCTCTATCTCCCTGTGTCTCTCCATAAGCTGCAGAAGGCTCTGAAGCACCAGAAGGTCAGCTTGAGGATCGATGTACCAAAAACAGAGAGAGAGAAGAGAGAGAGAGAGAGAGAGAGGGTGAGTGAGAGAGAGAGAGAGAGTGAGAGAGAGAGAGAGAGAGAGGGAGGGTAAGAGGGTAAGAGAGAGAGAGAGAGAGGGAGAAAGGGAGGGGAGAAAAAAGCAGCGCACAAACTCACTCTCAATCAATGGCTTTTTATATTTATCTGAGGAGGACCAGCGGGGTCTTATGGTGTCTCGGGCATCAAAGAGCTTTTTCTAACACTCAGCTTTGATAGTCAACAGGCAACGACACAATCTCTCTGCCTTCTCTCTCTGATCCCGGGTGTCTGCCGCGTCGGACGGGTTAGGACTGCAGCACAGTTTGATAAAAGCGCTATACAGACTCCGGCTCCAAGAACCTAGCCTTAGTGTCACCACCTCATACAGCCGGCCAACTGGTCAGCCAGGACCGCCACACAGACAAATAACACGGACGTGGACTTCAGTTCTATTGACCAGTTTATTCTATTGACCAGTATATTCTATTAGTCAGTAAATTGTATAGACCAGTATATTCTGTTGATCAGTATATTCTATTGACCAGTATATTCTATTGACCAATACATTCTGTTGACCAGTACATTCTATTGACCGGTATATTCTATTGACCGGTATATTCTATTGACCGGTATATTCTATTGACCAGTATATTCTATTGACCAGTATATTTTATTGACCAATATATTCTGTAGATCAGTATGTTCTATTGACCAGTATATTCTATTGACCAATATATTCTATTGTCCAGTATATTCTGTTGACCAGTATATTCTATTGATCAGTGTATTCTATTAGTCAGTATATTCTATTAGTAAGTAAACTCTATTGACCAGTATATTCTATTGACCAGTACTTTCTATTGATCCGTATATTTTATTGACCAGTACATTCTATTGACCAGTACATTCTATTGACCAGTACATTCTATTGATCTGTATATTTTTTATTGACCAGTATATTTTATTGACCAGTATATTCTATTGACCAGTATATTTTATTGACCGGTATATTCTATTGACCGGTATATTCTATTGATCCGTATATTCTATTGACCAGTATATTTTACTGACCAGTATATTCTATTGACCGGTACATTCTATTGTTCAGTATATTCTATTGACCAGTATATTCTACTAGCCGGTATATTCTATTGACCAGTATATTCTACTAGCCGGTATATTCTATTGACCAGTATATTCTATTGACCGGTATATTCTATTGACCAGTATATTCTATTGACCAGTATATTCTATTGACCAATATATTCTATTGTCCAGTATATTCTGTTGACCAGTATATTCTATTGATCAGTGTATTCTATTAGTCAGTATATTCTATTAGTAAGTAAACTCTATTGACCAGTATATTCTATTGACCAGTACTTTCTATTGATCCTGAGCTGAGCTTTAGTACTTTAACGCTGGTTACTGATAATGTGCTACTGTTACTACAGTACGTGTAACACCCGTCTACATCTTTCGATGTCCTGAACTGAAGAGATTTTTTCGGGTTTGGGGGGGAAAAA